>JAMZEH010000038.1:5671278-5926278 GCA_024699665.1 Ostrea denselamellosa
AAGTTTCTTGCTCGACAAGGAATTGCTTTTCGAGGTGACAAAGACGAGAAAAACTCGAACTTTAATCAACTTCTCATGCTAGAGGCTAAACGCGATCCTCAGCTTCAGAAATGGCTACAACGCAAGACAAATAAGTATGTTGCTCCAGATATACAAAATGAAATTTTGCAGGTGATAGGGTTGCAGGTTTTGCGACAAATTATTGCTTTCGTCAAATCGTCTGAATTCTTTTCAAAATGGCAGACGAAACACGAGATATTTCCAACAAAGAACAACTTGTTTTGTGCATTCGACGGGTTGATCAAAATTTTACCGCTCATGAAGATTTATTTGGGATGTACTGTCTTTCTGACATTGTGGCTAATTCAATAACCCTAGCAATTAAAGATGTCCTTTGGAGGTTCGATCTGCCAATCAACAAAGTACGACGCCAGTGTTTTGACATGGCTGCTTCTATGACTGGTTCAAAGACAGGTGTTGCAACACAAATTCATGCACTTGAACCCAGAGCCCTCTACATACACTGTTATGGTCATGCTCTTAACCTAGCTTGCAGTGATTCTATTAAGGGATATAAGTTGCTTAGAGACACCCTGGACATTGCAAAGGATATAACAAAGTTGATCAAAGAATATCCAAGAATCGAGATGATTTTCAATACATTAAAAAATACCCAAGATCTAGAGCAAACGTCAGCGAGAATAAGGGTTTTGTGTCCCACAAGATGGACAATAAAAACCGACACATTTCTGAGCATTTTGTCAAACTATAAAATTCTAAGAAATGTTTGGGATGAAAGCCTCTAATACGTGCGTGAGATAGAAATGAGAAACAGAATTGGGGGGGGGGGGGGGGGGCTGCTTATATGTGCAGGTTTGATTTCTTCTTTTGGTGTTTATTGAGTGAAAAACTTTTACGTTATAGTGATAAATTGGCAAGGGCTCTGCAGGCTCCAAATCTCTTGGCGAATGATGGTCAAAAAATGGCATCAACGACAACGAGTGCCTTGCAAAGTCTCCGAGGTGACAATCTTCACTCAGTTTTACCAGGAAGCTGTTGAAAAAGCAAAACAGATGAACATCGATGATCCTGGTCTTCCTAGAAAAAACGCAAAATTCCTCGTAAACTTGATGATGGGACAGCGGCACATACTTTTTCATCGTGTGCAGATATGTATAGGAAAGATTTCTAAGAGGCATGGGATCTGCTTTTAGCAGATTTGACCAACCAGGTTACAAAGTTTCTGTTAATCTTGAAAACCTCGTAATTAAGGCTTGCACAGGTCAAACCTTTGAAGAAGAATTCAATTTTGTCACGACCCTATATGATACAGATTTGAAGCCCAAGGATCTTCACTGCCAGCGTATAATGTTAAAGACTGTTTTGCCAAAAGACTTTACGCCATATATACCAAATGTGGTTGAATTTTTCAGACATTCAAATGAAAAAAGTTTGTTTGCCGAGATCCTCAAAATTTTCAAACTAATTTTGGTACTTCCTGCAACTAACGCTACCAGTGAGCGCTCATTTAGCACCTTGAAAAGATTGAAAACATCATTGAGATCAACAATGAGCCAAATACGAAAAAACAATTTACTTTTATTGCATGTTCATAAAATGAGACTGATGAACTGAATCCAGAAAAAATAGTTGAGGAGTTCGTAAGTGAAAGTGAAAACAGACTGGCGATTTTTGGAAAGGTTACCGAGTATTAACTACCTTATGACTCAGAAATGATTGATAACAAAATGATAAAGATATGGAAAAAAAAAAATTTAAAAAAACTTAAAATTAAAGTTGAGGGGTTTTCTGGGAAACTAATTAAATTCTATGTACATAATTAGATTTATGTGCATGACGTACACCTCAATGCTTGCACATATTTCTGCAGTTATCATTTTACTAATATCTTTGTCGATATCGCTTTTTTGTCATAAATTACGATCACTTGAATATTTGGGTACCATACAAAAAAAAAGTATCAGAATATGAAGACGAAGTACGCTAACCATTCAATAATCATTATGATATTGGTTGCTATAGCAATTTATCTGATAAACATTGCGTACAAGGTCCGCAACAATTCTAGTATGTTGTTAACTGAAGTCGATAAGTGATCGATGAAAAACTAAGAGCGAGTTTGATCGATTAGTGATGGCAAGTGTATATAATCAACTGACAGTGTTCGATTACTTTCGAAACGTGATTGATTGCTGATCTGATAAAGTTGTCGTGTCTGGACAAAACCTTATCTGTCCATTTGAAATTTATATACTGGAAGATAAAGATTCACACGAGTTTTCAACGACTCTGACACCTACTGGTAGATGTGTAATGGGGGGTGGGGTGGTGGCATTGAAATAACATGATAACACAATTTCATCCAGATAAACTGAAAACTTTCTTCCTTGTCATCATCATACTAGTATTACATTTCCTGTCGTCTGATGTAAAAAGTTAAAATGTCGAATTCAATTAAAAATACCACCCCCCCTTTTTTTTTTAGGTAGTATCTGCAAACAGTATCTCATATTCTTTTGTAAATGTGTGCAACTGTTACAGCCACTAAATGTCGTAGTATTTGGCACGGATGGGGACGGGGCTTTTATAAGTCTAAAATTGACATGCACCTTTACATTCAAAGTTATTTTATTTGCACAGCAATGGATATTTAGCAGGAAATGAAAAATAACCTTTATTTTTAGAACTTTTTCACGAAGCTAATTTTAACAAAGCTATCTTCTTTTTAAATGGAATGTGCTCTTTCCTCTGAAAATGTGCATTTACATGTATAATATGATTTTGGTGTCTTTACGTGTATAACATGATTTCAGTGTATAATATGATTTCAGTGTATTTACGTGTATAATATGATTTCAGTGTATTTACGTGTATAACATGATTTCAGTGTATAATATGATTTCAGTGTATTTACGTGTATAATATGATTTCAGTGCATTTACGTGTATAATATGATTTCAGTGCATTTACGTGTATAATATGATTTCAGTGTATTTACGTGTATAATATGATTTCAGTGTATTTACGTGTATAATATGATTTCAGTGTATTTACATGTATAATATGATTTCAGTGTATTTACGTGTATAATATGATTTCAGTTTATTTACGTGTATAATATGATTTCAGTGTATTTACGTGTATAATATGATTTCAGTGCATTTACGTGTATAATATGATTTCAGTGTATTTACGTGTATAATATGATTTCAGTGTATAATATGATTTCAGTTTATTTACGTGTATAATATGATTTCAGTGTATTTACGTGTATAACATGATTTCAGTGTATCATATGATTTCAGTGTATTTACGTGTATAATATGATTTCAGTGTATTTACGTGTATAATATGATTTCAGTTTATTTACGTGTATAATATGATTTCAGTGCATTTACGTGTATAATATGATTTCAGTGTATTTACGTGTATAATATGATTTCAGTGTATTTACGTGTATAATATGATTTCAGTTTATTTACGTGTATAATATGATTTCAGTGTATTTACGTGTATAACATGATTTCAGTGTATAATATGATTTCAGTGTATTTACGTGTATAATATGATTTCAGTGTATTTACGTGTATAATATGATTTCAGTGTATAATATGATTTCAGTTTATTTACGTGTATAATATGATTTCAGTGTATTTACGTGTATAATATGATTTCAGTGTATTTACGTGTATAATATGACTTCAGTGTATTTATGTGTATAATATGATTTCAGTGCATTTACGTGTATAATATGATTTCAGTGCATTTACGTGTACAATATGATTTCAGTGTATAATATGATTTCAGTGCATTTACGTGTATAATATGATTTCAGTGTATTTACGTGTACAATATGATTTCAGTGTATTTACGTGTATAATATGATTTCAGTGTATTTACGTGTATAATATGACTTCAGTGTATTTATGTGTATAATATGATTTCAGTGCATTTACGTGTATAATATGATTTCAGTGCATTTACGTGTACAATATGATTTCAGTGTATAATATGATTTCAGTTTATTTACGTGTATAATATGATTTCAGTGTATTTACGTGTATAATATGATTTCAGTGTATTTACGTGTATAATATGATTTCAGTGTATAATATGATTTCAGTGTATTTACGTGTATAACATGATTTCAGTGTATAATATGATTTCAGTGTATTTACGTGTATAATATGATTTCAGTGTATAATATGATTTCAGTGTATTTACGTGTATAATATGATTTCAGTGTATAATATGATTTCAGTGCATTTACGTGTATAACATGATTTCAGTGTATAATATGATTTCAGTGTATAATATGATTTCAGTGTATTTACGTGTATAATATGATTTCAGTGTATAATATGATTTCAGTGTATTTACGTGTATAACATGATTTTAGTGTATTTATGAGCATAATATGGAGGGAATTGGAAATAATTATGGACTTTTTCCTCTTCGTTGTCTTAAATCACAAACAGTATTATATTGACTTAAATGACATGCAATATTATATTGTCTTTAATCACATACAGTCTAATTCACATGACAACATTTAATCGTAAATTTTCATCATTATTTCTCTGCTGTTGCAGTTATTGTCATATTTGAGAGAGAGAGAGAGAGAAAGAGAGAGAGAGAGGTTTCATAGTTAAATGATTCTTGATATTAAGTATTTATAATTGCTATATAGATATTATTAAAACTTACTGATAATTAAATCAATTCAAAAAACGGTATTTAACATTTATCAAATATTCAATATCACGATATAAAATACACTGTAAAATATTCCGTAAAGTGAAATTTTGAAGGGAAGTAACATACAAAAATTCAAATAACTCACAAAGTTAAGGTGTAACCAAAGCTCAATATTAGTTATTCAAGCGCCATTTGAAGTAAATTCATATCGAAATAAATAAATAACAACAGATTTATTCATAAAAAATGTCTCCACTGACAAATTTATTTTTCCATAAAAAATTACCATTGACAAATCAACACAAGCAATACTATGGTACATATACAATGTACTGGTGTAGAATTGCAGTTTCTTTCACAACATCTTTACGATAAATTGTGCACCATGATTAAACCAATATTCTTGGTGACAATTATATCCTTATTTTATATACATACAAAACACACCCAGAATAATTGCTTTATGTGTAAATATTTACAGTTACTAAGATTTTTTTTTATCCATAATCATTGTGTGGATAATGCTATTTTAATGTATCTTAATGAACACACCAATATTCACATATATTGCATCTTATAATATAAATAAAAGAAATACTAATGTCTATGTTGTTCATAGTATGGGAATAAAATGTTGAGAATGGGGGTAATTTCTTTATAATTGGCCTCACCTCTTACCCTCAAAATTCACCTTTCTAAAAAATAAATATGAAAAATATTTGATACTGCTCAGATCTGTGCGAGGCCATATCTAATGCATACCAGAGGAGCTTCACTCAATCACTGACAGGACGAATTCCATCAGACTTCGAATTACACAAATATGTAGATATACCTCCTGTATCTATAATCAGTTGTGTTTCATCATCATTTTTTAAATTATTATTTTAGTAGTTTTCTAACGTGTTTTCACAGAAAGCTTTATGGAGAGAAAAGTCACAGCTAATGTTGCTTTAAACAAACAAACAAAAAAAAAAAAACAAAACTAAAACTTTACTAAAATGATTTTTTCCATTCTCGTATTTTTAAGTTTTCTGCAATGATGGCTCCAGTCACTTCAACCAATCAATGAAATGTGAAAGTCCTATTAGTTGCAGTGTATTTTATGCCTGGCTGGACATAACCAAATCAACATCACGTGACTGATTAGTGCATTCTGCTTGGTGAGGATGATCATATCACGCTGTTCGTTGCTTGTGTCGTATTCAGATGAAATGGACACGGTCCATCTGTCCACTGAAAAGAAAAGATTAAGTACAGATTTATGGAATTACTATTTCCTCTTTTGTTATTTGCAGTCATTAATGCTGGTTTTAATGGTCAATAACTCTGTTTAACTGGTGACACATTAGGAGATCTAGCAGAACGGATGTTTGTGACTGTAAAATCACTATCAATAATCTCAAATCAATAGTTAGTTATTCCCATTCAAATGCATTTTCTCTTATGGTTAAAGTTTCCTTCTTACTTTAATGGGTTTTGCTTTTTTTTTTAAATTATAAAATACAGTCTGTATGTATATAACCAGACTGTACACTGTATATAACCAGTCTGTACACTGTATATAACCAGTCTGTACACTGTATATAACCAGTCTGTATGTATATAACCAGACTGTACACTGTATATAACCAGTCTGTATGTATATAACCAGACTGTACACTGTATATAACCAGTATGTACACTGTATATAACCAGTCTGTATGTATATAACCAGACTGTACACTGTATATAACCAGACTGTACACTGTATATAACCAGTATGTACACTGTATATAACCAGTCTGTATGTATATAACCAGACTGTACACTGTATATAACCAGTCTGTACACTGTATATAACCAGTCTGTACGTATATAACCAGACTGTACACTGTATCTCCAGAGACTGTCTGTATTTCCCCAGTTTGTCTTACTTACATGTATGAGTCCATGCTCAGGGAGCTGTGAGGACTGCAGGAGGTCCTTAAGTAGTGACTGGGTAAAAGTGTTGTGCATTTTGTAACCTTCCTGTTCATTGGCTGTATCACCACAGAGTCTATACAAATCTACAGAAAGAAACCAATTCATTACAAATCCTTACAAAAAGTAAAAGGTTATTACACATGTAATACATGTGCAGCAAGACTTGAAGAGCTTGTATTTCGGGAGAGGGGGGTTCCCTAAAAGAGAAATTAGAGTTGCATATCATAGAAAAAATAATCCTCCACATTCAGCAAATGTCAAGGCTTGGAATATAAAACAATGCTGTAATACTTTTGTTGTATGAACCCTGACATTTTTCCACATTAAACCATCAATCGTTTCTGAAAATTTTCAAATCTCGCTTGTAGCTCAGATTTATTACATTTCTTCTCTTAACTCTCCTTTTCACTAGGAAAAAAAAAAATCATTGACTTAACAATGTTTCCAGCATTTCCTTTAATTTTTATGGAAGTTCATACCAGGATGTATCCTATTCAATGCTGCACATTTTGTTTATCAGAAGCATAACACATCTAACCTCCTGTTGCACTTCCTGTTTATGGGTAAATGTCATATGTCACATGACCTGTAACCACTGATTGTGGCCGATGTTATGAATAGTGGGTGTATGACCTTTAACCTCTTTTATATTTGGCAGTTATAAACAGTAGGTGTACAAACTTAACACCTGCTAAATCTGACATTTTATATGAGTAGTGGGTGTATTTCCTCATTGTAACTTAATACCTTTAAGGAGTGAAGAGGCCCACAGCTGGACATGGACATCAGAGATTTTCCCTGCTAGCTGCATTGCTGGAGTAACCATATTTAGTGCTTCCTAAAATCAAATGTATCAAGTCAGACTTATGATATATAGTATTTACTGAATTTAAATTGTATCAAGTCAGACTTATGATATCTAATGTTTACTGAATTTAAATTGTATCAAGTAAGACTTATGATATCTAATGTTTACTGAATTTAAATTGTATCAAGTAAGACTTATGATATGTAATGTTTACTAAAATCAAATTGTATCAAGTAAGACTTATGATATGTAATGTTTACTAAAATCAAACTGTATCAAGTCAGACTTTTGATATGTAATGTTTTCTAACATCAAATGTATCAAGTTAGATTTACGATATCTAAAATTCTCTACACCTTGCATAATGCCACACTCCACTGGACAAGGCATTGAAGTGGTCAGGTTAATTATGAATAATTCCTGAATAAAACTCAAGTAGCCCAATTAAATTATGCTTATAACCCAGTTTCTTTTGACTGCTCAATGAATTGTCAGTAATGGTGAATCTGTTATATTGTCAAAATTGGTGTTGAATAAAAGTTGGCACTATATTGAGGGGGGCACTGTATGTGTAAATGCCATCATACAATACTCAGGTAACCATGGAAACACACCAAAATGTCTAGTAGTAATGCAGGACTGAAATTCTCACTCTTTGGACACTTTTTCATGCACAGAGATAGAGAAGAATTCACTTACAGTATTATTTCCAAGAGATAAGAATATGTGACCCAGGAGGACTAGCGAGCATGAGGTAAGGCGATTCAAGTCTTCAGAGTTTGCCATTTTCAGAGTTTCTCTCAGGTATCGTCTGAAATAAAAGAGTACCCCAAACTGATGTTTATGGACTTTGTGTGCAAGCTGAAATTAAATTTGTTGCCACATAATGGGAATACTGTAGTGTCGTTGATTTTCATGGGATTCAGAATTCATGGATTTGTCAAATTATATAGTTTCACTAATACATAATTTTAATAAAGTTTGTATATTTACATAGCCATGCTAGATTGTCCAGTCAATTCAAAGTTTGTTGCTTATAATATTTATTTATATATCCAATACGACAGTTGTCAGTCTCTTTCTTATCAAATAATTTCAGTTATGAATAAGAATGGCCATTGTAGATCTTTTCACCATTTGATTTCATGGTCTGACATTAATAAATATCCATGAAACTATCATTATATTAAAAGATCAATCAATGTCTTTCTCATAATCATAACTTGGTCCTAATCATTCCAAACACACTGTTAATTCATTCAAACACCAATTTCTCTTTCTAAAAATTCTACCAGTGAATCGCAAATGAGACATCTAATCAAATCTCAGCTTACTTGGCTTCACTGTAGCGAGCCTGGAAAAATGTCTGCAACCCTCGAACATAAAAAGCGGATGCTTGTAAACTGTGTGGGCTGAAAGTAAACACCACAGACACACCCCTTAGTAAATGTTTCTCAATGACCTTGCCTATATCATCAACATTCCTCCGCATTGAACCATTTGTCATATAGACATGTAGCTATGTGATATATGAATATGCATGATTTTACTAATAACAAATTGTTTCATTTTTCACCTTATATGGGCTTTAAATTTCTGCATTAGGACAAAATTTAAATGCTGACATTTTAATGAGACTATTTGAACGGATCATACTTTATTCTGTTATATATAATCTAATTACTATCACTGAATAAATTTCTGGTTTTACAATTTAACACCACTAAATCCAAGAAGCTTATGCTTACCATGATTGACATTTCTCTGGGTCAACTTTCTCCAATATGTTTGTGAATTCTGGGATGCGGTTTGTCCGAAGATATACAATGGCCAAATTCAAATTAACAAACATCTCCAGCTCAGTACCTTGTGAGCTCTGTCAATAATAACAAAAACCTCCATTTCACACTAACACAGATTTTTTGTCCCCAACATTTACATGTAGTTATGTCTGCCATTTCAAAACGTCAGACATCACCTTTGTTAGAATTGGTCAAAACCTACATTTGAAGATTAGCTGATTGTATATTGTTTAATGTCCTGCTTTCATTCATATGGAGATGTTAACATTTTGAAGAAGTGAGCCGATGTCAACTATACCTTTACTGCAGTGAGAAACTGCAACTCTGCTGCCTCCATACAATTCATTGACATTGCATACAGCCCCTATCAAAAACATTCACATTACTGCATCAATGATTTCTCAAGAAAATTATTTCCCACTCTTAAAATTTTACAATTCCCATTCTCTGTTCTAGAGACATATATGCATGCAGCTCCTTGGCTTTTGAATTTGATGACTAGCATAGAAAGAAAATTTGTGTGTGTTTGTCAATTTTTTTTCAGCACATTAATTCTGAACTTCCTGCATTTCTATCTGACTACCTGATAAAATTCAATTTGTATTTTGTTAAAAACAAATGTTTCCCCAGCTCCCTAAATTAAAAGTGCTCCAAATTACACCTCCCTCTTAATGTACTGCATGACATAGAGTAGAGAAGAGTTTGAGCAGGAACATAGACATTATGAACTGCACTTTGTGTACTGAGGAAAAAGATGGAGAAAAGATTCAACACTGATGTGATGAGTGTCATTGTTGTATATGACACAAAAAACAATGACTGTTAAGCTGAAGTTCCAGTAAGAAAGTGAACCTACCCTTGTATATGGAAAAAAATCTAAGACAGAATGTGCAAAAACAAAATGTCTCCCCCTGGAAGAGAGGAGATATAATGAACCATACTTACCAATAGTGTGTGAATTTGTGCTCCATGAGTAGTGAAAAGACGTGGTTGTTGCTGACAAACTGAACACGCTTGAAAAATCTGTAGGTAAATTATAAAAATAACAAGACAATGAAATACAGATCCACTGCTCAGCATGTATATGCTCCAACTTAGGTTGATTGCTTGTGATAAAATGTCTTTCACATCATATAATTTGATTGACTATTCATTCACAAACTAGCATTAAATGATTTCATTCTCAGTACCTACCTCCTGGATGGCCAAAGTTTTGTTTCCCATAATCAGACGACACATGATAATGTGTTCTAGCAACATCAACTGGAATGCGGACAGGAGAGGATGGGAGTCCAACACTGTAAACAACCAGGCTTTACTGATTTAAAAAGTACCTCAACACTGTAAACAGCCAGGCTTTACTGATTTAAAATGTACATCAAGAATTTAGACCTATGCTTAGCGCTCAGGGCCATAGCAGTGAGGGTTCTTTAACGTGCCAATGCCTACCGTGACATGGGACGTCCGTTTTTAAGGTCATATCCGAAAGACCCGTGATTCTCATTTGTAAATGCTGAGCGTTTGGCGAAGGAGCAATCACTACCTATTTTTTGTCTTATATTGAACATCCAGGGCCAGAGACAAAGAATTCATTATAATCAAACTTCACTGTACAGTAAAACACAGATGTAGTGAACATCCAGGGCCAGAGACAAAGAATTCATTATAATCAAACTTCATAGTAGAGTAAAACACAGATATAGTGAGCATCCAGGGCCATTGAAAACTAACATTATATTTCTTTCACAGTTCGACCAACCTATATCATTTTCCCCTCTGTTGACAAGTTGTTAAAATACTAGAAGTCCTACTGTAGAGATCACAGGTACAGTAATAACTCAATAAGGAAAGCTGTCAAGTCACTAAGTTATCTATCATTATATAAAGCAGGTGGAAGGACGAGTTATTACATACAGCAATTAACTGTCACTTGTTACATATCATTATTTTTAATATCATAGATGTATATTTTCTAGTCAACTTTTAATATTTCATTAATAATGTACCTCAAATCAGCAATTTCTGACTTTCAAAATATTTTTAACACCTTTTCTAAGTACTCCATATGAGTGAAAAATTCTTGAGTGGGACGTTAAACAATATATAATCAATCAATCAAAGTACTTCAGTGAGCCTACACATACCTGAACACAAACAGGTGAACAGTTTGCATTCTGCTGCTATTCTAAGGTGATAATATTGTGTAACTAAATCTCTCGGTTGTGAATAGGGGGTCTCCATGGCCGAGTGGTTAGAGCATTGCACTCAAAATCACAAGGCCTCTCACCTCTAGTCAGTGTGGGTTCGACTCTCACTTGTGCCGATATAAGTGAGAAAGTCTGCCAGTTTACTTTCGGAAGGTCGGTGGTCTCTTCCCAGGTACATTGTATCTGGGTTCACTCCTCCACCAATAAAAACTGGACGCCACCAGATAACTGAAACATTGTTGAGTGTGGTGTAAAACAAACAATCAATCAGTTACGAATAGAACACCTATTTGCAGTGTTATCGATGTACAGATCTTTGTGTTACTACTTCACTTTATTAGTAAAGTTTTGTGATTTCCTTACCCACGTTTACTGATATTAACTTACTTTTTAACTTTTCTATTTGCATCAGAGCTTTGTCCGTGTACTTTTGAGCCTTGTCCATGTGTCCTGCTTGCATTGAATGCATAACTGTAACCTATGATAAAAAAACCTACTTTATGTTACACAGTAGACAGCAGCATAAAAAAAAACCTACATTATGTTACACAGTAGGATAAAAAACCTACTTTATGTTACACAGTAGACAGTAGTTTTACATCAACCCCTCATCCAAATTATTACAACTTGCCTAGATATGCACGGTATAATCTTTACCTTATTATTTTTAATAATTTATCTTACCAAATACACCAAAATGCACATATGTTCAATTGGCAGCCACTGAAACAGATCCAGTTCATTTGTTGGCACTGGTTCTGAAAAAAAACAACAAAAAAACAAACTCATATTCTTCACATTTACAATTAAATTCAAAGTCTGGGCCATCTTTGCTAGCTAAGTGTCCAATTCACATATCCCAATCTTTGGCATCATTCAGTATTTTCATTTAAAGTTGCATAAACACGATTTTAATAATAATAATAAAAAAAAAAATTACCTACATATTTAATTAATACAGCAACTATGGAAGTACTTGATATGTGAAAAACATGGCAACAAACCCAAATTTCAAGAATTGATGATAAGTTGTATTTGAGATATCTAAGGTTTTCATTTTAAGAGGTCTTGTAATGTTTACATGTCATGTGACTCAACTATTAGCATGGCACCAAAGTTGATGGTTTCAGTGAAAAAAAAACTTTTACAGTGAAAATTTTTCTGGTTTTTTAAATATCTTATTTTTATTTTTTGTACATGCACCCTAAATTGATTTATCAAAAGCCTTTATTGAAGTGTTTAATGTTTTTGCGATCCCTTTCAGAAATCCTGATGTTTTTACCTATTTTAAAAAAAAATTTTTTTGGGGGCTGGTTTACAGTCAAATGAATTGTATGTGTGTGTTTGTCTCACATGTACTTTAAATATAAACAATGTGTTTACAGATGTGATTTGGGAGCCAATTTTTATGAAAATATGAGGTGTATCTTGCATAGAAATATTTTTAATCCACCTATTTATGAAAATCAAGAAAGGTTAACTTCAAATGATCAAAACTTGTGTCTATGCACCTTTAAAGGATCTCTCAGTAAACTACGGGAAATTTACAGCAATCTCCCAGAGAAGTATGTTCAGAAGTTAGTTAACATGTTTGTCTTGATACTGACTTAGATGGAATCTTGGCCGTTTAATGCACTAAGTAAGAAATCCCTATCTTGTATATTCTAAACTTATGACCAGGGTTTGCAGACAAACATACCAAATACCCTGATCTTTGATATCTGCGGCATAAAAGTAACCACTTACATTATCTATTTATGATTTAGAAAAAACCAACCTTCATCAGTGTGGAGCTGCGTAATGGTTTGGATGATTTGCTGGAGGTTTTTCAGAACTGGTTTAACAGTTTTAACCTACAACACACATGTTCAGTAAGAGCTACTTTTGGCCACACCAAAATGAATATTTTTTCACATAAATTGATACATTTTACAAAATATACATTCAAATTATAAATGATTTCAAATGTGCCCAGTGTCTCCTTTTTGAGACTGCAAGACCATTATTCTTATATACCCAAGGTTGCTTAGAGAGAGAGCGAGAAATCCATCATTTATTTGCTTTCTTTTTGAGACTTGTTTCATGTATCATGTTGCTTCCCGCATGATTATTCTTAAAGGAATTAACGTTACAGTTACCTGCCCTTTGATTTATACTGTGCCTATTCTGGGATACTACAGCGAACATCCTATCACCCTGAACTGACTTCCTATTGACAGTCTCTTTTAAAGATGAGTTGAAAATGGCTCAAAGTTAATGACAACAATGTCAAAATCTAATAGTAGGACAAGGCCAGACAAAATTTAAGTCTCAGATGGGCAAATACTGATTTTACAGGGGGCCTCCGTGGCCGAGTGGTTAAAAGCATTGTGCTCAAAATCACATGGCCTCTCACCTCTAGTTGGCGCGGGTTTGAATCACACTCGCGTTGATATATGTGAGAAAGTTTGCCAGTTTACTTTTGGAAGGTCGGTGGTCTCTTCCCGAATTCATCGTATCTGGGTTCTCTCCTCTACCTACAAAAACTGGACGCCACCAGATAACTGAAAAATTGTTGAGTGTGGCCGAAAACAACAATCAATCAATCAATTGATTTTACATAGTGACAACACCCACCAACAAACCCCTTAAAAAACATTACACCAATGAACATGACTTAAACTTGGCACTCAAATAATGTACAGATCCTAATAATCTGACAAATTGCTGCCTTTCTTTCTCCAAAAGAACATTCTTAAGATTTTCTTTGATTAAAGTTAGTCATTCCAGATTTCCCTCAGTATAAACTTATGTGAAAATTAGCATAAGCATTCAGTTACTGTGGCCCCAGTCAATAGACCAGGTGATTGAGCTATGAGTTGGCAAAGTTGAACATCAATATGACAAACTGTAACAATAATGGCATTGAGGAAAAATTGAAAGTTTTTCTCCCTCTTCTAAATTAAACACAGTAGCTACATACATCTTATTGTCATCATCATCTAAGATACTCTTAGCAATTAATAAAATCATGTTTTCTTTAGAGAAAGGTTTTTCCTACACATCCCTTATGGAAAATCAAAAGACCTGCATGGTGGTTTTCATTTGAAACCAAATGCAAATACACACGAGGATGCTTATACATGAATCTGACAGTGCATAGCAAATACCTTGCCCCGTAATTCTTTGAAATGCACACAGATATTGGGAAACCTTTGCTTTGTACAAATCACTCCCAGCTGATTACAGTAAAGTATAATCAATATAACTGCCAGTATCTTTAAATACGAGACAAAAATTTGGATGACTTTTTAAATAATGCAGCTGTAAGTTAAGATTCTAACCTGTCCTGCCATGAGATAGTGGCAGACTTGTAGGACAAAGAAGAACACTTTAAGGCATTCCTTCTGTAGCGGGGTTCCACTATACACCTCAATAAACTGACCCGCAGCACTCAGGGTGTCATGAACTTCTGTGGTTTTCTTGTCAATCAGCAGTAACTGTAGAAAGAAAAAAAAACAAATGTAACATTAGTACATGGCAGACATGTGCGTTTTTGTTACTGCTTAGCACCATCATCCTTCAAAACTGACCGTAGTGCATTTCATACATAAAAAGTACTACCTTATTCAGGCAGTTTCCCTTCACAAATATTGGTCATAATTCTCAAAATGGTGTCAAAATTCCCCCAAATTTTAAAGCTTTTATCTACTAAATAAAATGAATTTTGCGACAAGCATTTCAAGTGTGACCTACTATTGCATTACTAGTGTGTTTATAAAGAGAATATTGCGCAGTAACAAGATGATTCCATCACTTTATCAATCAATTTTAGAACCCTGTATAATGTAATTTCATGACATGCATGTCATATAATTCAAGGTATTTCATATAAAGATATCGTTAATAATTATCACATATATAATATGATATTTTTATTCATGCCAGAATTCTATGTTGATAATTCTCAATATCCAAAAATGTTGATGATTCCCCCCACCCTCTAGTCAATATTGGGCATAGGGTAGTTTTAAAATTATTGTGAAAAACACTGTGATCACTTTTTACCCTTGATCAAGTGTATCAAAAAATGTGCACTTCATAAAATGTGTGTGTAATCACTGCATAAAGTTTAGATTATCCTGAATGGTAACCATGGTAACGGTATCAGTTACAGATGAAGCAAATTAGGTTCCAGCATGTCATAACAAAAATGATTATGCTATACACATGAAAAACCTGTCTCAAACTACAGCTGCACCTCTTATATATCTGTGAGATCCCTCCTGATCAATGTCAGTAACACTGAGTGAAAAATTTGATCAAAATCAAAACTTTAGGCCATGTCACATCATGAAAGACAAAGCATACATAAAATCCACATAGACATTTGTGAAATGCATCAAAAATAAAGAGGAGCAAACTTAATGAGCGCATAATCACTGTATAATTCGATTAATACTGTTTGTAATTTCCTGTAGGTCCTAATTACACAAACCTACAGCCAAAAATGACTACCTGTTAAGTCCTAAACATGTAAAACCTGAGCAAAAAGCTTTTCTCCCAAAATCTGTACCAAATACGAGGTGCCTATCTATGGTGTGCACAGCAAGTTCAATATGGCTGTTTCTTATTTCATGGAGAACACCATCCACCCCGTCATCTAATCATTTACTTACTGATGCATGTACACATACAGTTCCCCCCCCCCCCCCTTCTTGCTGCTTTTCGAAATACTTACCATACCCTTACTCAATATAAAGAGAAGTCTGGTGTACTCAGACTGTGCAGAGCCTGTGAAGTCCGCACCCATTTGGAGGTAGTGACAAGCAGAAACATAATCTCTTTGAATGGCATAGATTTGCTGGAAAATAACATCATTCATAAATTTCAGATCAATGATATTTCTATTTGATAATAAAAATCTGCAATGAATACATTCCAGTAACTATAGTTAATGAGACTCCTACTATTATGACCTTGAATTTACTTCCCTCTGCTCCATTATACCCTCCTACACTGAAACCCCAAAAAATGATAAATTTTTTGTATATTTTTTACGCCCCATTTAAGAATTTTTTCCTCATGTAATGTCATGAAACCTACATTTTGAAGGTTAACATCTCCATTGAACCTTTATCTAGCTGGAGTATAGCCTGGGATAGAGGAGAGATTATAGTCACTTTCTATGGAATTTACACTATGCTAACACAAGTTCCTTATAAATGCTAACCTGGCACACATTTAAAGTTACTGTCATAAATATAATCCCATTAACATAGTGAAATATTTGCATTTCAACTTGATTTGCTATCTTTATCAGTAATTTGTGGGCTCACTTAATCAAAAGTGTTAATATATTTAACATGCTGTAAAAGTGTGACATGTCAGATCAACATAGACAAAAGAAGTGTTGTATGTCAGATTAAAACAGGAAGTAGAAATTTTGTATGCCATGCCAACAGAGGAAGTAGAAATGTTTGTCAGATCAAAGCAGGAAGTAGAAATTTTGTATGTCAGATGAAAACATGCAGAAGAAATGTATGTCAATTCAACATAGTCAGTAGTTATGCCGTATGTCAGATTAATAAAACATAATTTTATCATTTTATTGATCAACAGAACTAATCAAAAGTTTTTTTTCCAGAATATTTTGTGCACTACATGAATATGGGAACATTGGTGAGTATTCAGTATTGCTTTCTATAACAGTACACTGTATCCTAAATTAACAAAGTGGACAAGCGTTGCTCCACTTTCTCAAGTGTGGTACCTACCGCGAGCTGGAAGATGAGTCTGCAATGCCAGTATGCTGACTGGTGGGACACCTCCACAGCTTTCTGTAAAACTGGCTTAGCCTCTTCATAGCGATACTAAAAATTCAAAACCAGTACTAAAAATCAGCATAGTACACTGTTGTTGATGGAGAAAAACCTAGGCAATGCATATTGTTAAAAAAATGTCCAAAAGAGAAAAATTAAAGATACATTTGTATGTCATAAAAGTTTTTTTTCTGTTCTTTCTGAAAACCATCTTTACATTTGACAACAGTACACTCTGACACAGTGTATATATATATATATATATATATATACACACACACCATGACATAGTATATATGTACCATGGTAGCATGTTTTAATTTTACTTTCAAATTTTGCTTTGTGACCATAAATACTAACCCTTTTATTTTGACTTGACATAGTATGTATATTTTGCAAATACTGTATGTGACTGAACAAATACATAAAATAATTTTACTAATTCATGAAACAAACAACTACCAAAATAATATATTTCTTCATATATAGAATATGGAAAGTTCTGAAAGATCACAAAAAGTTTTTGATCTACATTCAAATACTAACGCCCCCCACTTTACACACAGACACTATCGATAAATTATAACTATCAAGCAAGATATACCTATGTAAGAGAAACTTACATCTTTTTCATACACAGTGGCCAGTTCACTGGCTGATTCAAATTTCACCAGATCTGCTTCTTCTGATGGTGGCAACTTGATACCATTCAGGAAAACATTTATTCTACTGGTAAGATTAATCATATTATAACATCAATCTGTAAAGTTCTTGTAATCCATCCAACTGGCACGAGAAATGACTAAGTTCTGATACCTTTATACAATTTTGACACAGTTTGTCTGCAGCTTTAATTTTACACATTATCAATCTCATTTCTTGTTTATTAAACTCAATAAAGGATACAGCAATAGAAATGGACCACTGAAAAATAAAACAAATATATGTATAAATACTGGACACAATTTCAATATATTAATTCAGTTATTAAAGTTGAAGGATGCAGCGAATAGTGGTGCACTCCTTAATGAATTTGTGATTAGTATATAAAGGGTCCTTAAATTTGATGGTAACTGAAGTTGATTAAATATGCAGCAAACAGTTCACACCTGGGATATGCATTTTCTTAAACATCATCACATATACTTATTCAAAAAAACTGAAATTTTCCGATCATTGAACAATTCAATTTTTAAAAAAAAAAAAAAAAGTTCATAACACTATAATTAATTTTATGGGGAAAAAAACCCACCTGAAATTAACTTTATATATCTATACTATACACTAATTAATTTGTTTAATGAAGTACATAATACATGTTTTAAAAGTTAAAAAAGATGCTTGTAAAACATACATGTACATACCTTCTCTCCCTAAATTTAAACCCAGTAAAAAGCACTAAGTACAGAAGAATTAAAATGGTTACAGTAAAAGAGAAATATGGACTTCATTCCAGTAATTTAAATCAGGACCTGATTTATTATATCAGGCCATCAAGTAGCATTTGACTAAAAAATAGACCTTTAAATGGGGTGCAATTTCTTAATAAATTAGAGCATTACAGGGAAATTTCAGAAATTTATCGGGCAATTATATGGCTTTTTCCTTATGATATAATATAAAATACATACCCATTTCGATAAGAATAGAATCACTGTTTATCAATTAAGTAACAACATTCAAAAGAATGCACCAAGTCTTGAAAATGGCTGCATAATCAAGCATCAAGACTTGAAAGATGTGTATATGAAAGATAAAAAGACGTTTTAGCAAGATCTCATCAGAAGGTCAACATGGCTGTCGGATGGTAGAAAATTCATAACAAGCAAGTTTACTGGTCTATAGAGACAGTTATAAAGGTTAGACGGTGCACAAAATATACACGATAGTAATAGAATATGTTTAGAATTAGGGAATGGAAAATATTTGATTGAACAATGCTGGAAAGTGGAGAAATGCATCCCCAACCGTGTGCAGAAGATCTTGTGCTGTAAATTGCACCATTTTTGCATTACGCTAACTGTAGCGTTATGGTCAAAGACTAAAATATACAACCAAAACGCTACAGTTCTGAAGGTAGCGAGAGCTACAAAAATTCTAATTGTGTGCCCGTCATGCACGTTTAGTTTTTATATATTTCTTAATAGTAACCATCAAGCACAGTCATCTATGCTTTAACACAAACAGATTTAAGCTTTCGTGTCGGACTCACTGCTTGCTCCAAATGTCGAGTGGCCAACTCTGTGTTTTTCGTATGTGCCAGTAGAATATTCCCCAATTGAAGATGTGTTCGCGATACGCTGAGTGGAGGTGGATTTATGCTAAATATAGACTGAAGACAGTGGATACACAGTCTTATATTAGGCGGATTTGATACTCTGAAATTCTCTGCTAAACCCAATAGTGAAATATACAAAGCATCATTTTTGCTCGATCCACTCATGGCGGCCATTTTGTTTCTACTCCAAGTTAACTCGCGATCTGTTCCATTCGATACTTACAGAAAAAACAATTCGACTCCTGTATAATCATCACCATCATATCATTATTAGATATATGCGAATTGAGAGTTTTGCTTTTGACTTCTTATATCAATATCCATACTATGTTTGGGTTGTACATCGAATATGTCATAATACGACTTACTGATAGTCATGACGTCAGAGGTTGAGGTGGTCACCTTCTCAAACTTTGTTCACACACTCAATGTATCGACTGATTGATTAATTATATATTGTTTAACGTCCCTGGACGAGAAATGAATTTGGGAGTTTTAGAATGTGAAAAAAACTCATTGTCCGGAACGAAGTTTCGGTTATTTCACAATTCAGACCAGCATCTGTTCACAGAATTCTTTTACAAATTTTTGAATTATAAGAAATTCAAAATTTTTTGAATTCTTTATCATTCAAAAATTTGTATTCAACAGTATTTAATAAAATAAAAGTTTTAACAGATTTGAGATGAATGCATATTTTTATTCTAATCGTTGTTTTACTTCAAAATTTTAATGGGCCGATTCGGAGTTTTTTGGAGTTTGCAAATTTCGTGAGAATATTGTCAACTGAGACCATTTGGTACCTGTGAACAAAAAGTAAGGCAAGGCCAACCAGACGGTCCTCGGTCATTGTTGAACGTCCCCAATGTTTCAAGCATTTCATTGCGGAGAAAGATCTCTCGCAAGGGACTAAACCAACTGGCATGGTGAGTAAAATGCGGAATATGACATGCAAATTGTGATAAAAGTCGGAGTCCGCCAACATAATAGCATTGCTCAGAGAGCTCCTTTCAGAACCATCATAAGGCAAATTTCTACAGAACGCTTTCCAGCGTTCAAATTCTTGATTTATGTCATCTCTGTCCGGTAAATCAGTTTGGAACATTTCCTCAATATCTTCAAATTCATGTCGGGTACGTGTGTTAATGCGGCCTGGAAGGAGTTTGAAGGCAAGGAATGAAGGACGTGTTTCATCAGAAAATCTGGTGTTGAGTTCGCTCAAACAATGGTCAACAAATGGCAGGTAAGTATTAATCCTGTAATATTCTTCCGCAGTGTCTGTAAGGGCAGCATTTGCTCTGTGCCGCATCTGACCCGCTGTCCTTGGTTTCTGCAATTGGATGCCGATACTGTCAGCAATGACTGTTGCCTTTGACCATATACATCTCTGATAAACATCCTCACTTCGCTGATCATATATCACGTGCTTGCAATTCTGTGCATCCACAAAGGCTTTGTACACATCACAATGTGAACTCTGCAGAGCCAAAGTTAGGGGCTTCATATAACTCAGTATGTGTTGAGCAACAACAATTGCAACAATAAATGTACTCTTTTCCATCATATTTATAAATACAGTGGCTTTCGTACGAGCATCGGGTACAGTGCTTTCATTTCTCACATCTTCGAGCGAAGATAATATGGCTGCATACTTTCCAATTACAACTGAAAGAGTATCAACTCTAGCAGACCATCTGGTTTCGCAAAGCTTGGGTAGGATGTTCACAGAAAACGATTGTTCGATGTTTTTATTGCTTTCAGTTACCTCGTTTTCAATATTGCCAATTAAAAAATCAGCTTGTTTTGCACCTGGCAAGTGTTGTTTCATAATCGAAACTCTCTTCGGACTAGCTCCTAGAAACCATGTCAGCTGATTAACATCATCAAAGAGGTTCCTGATCGTAGGAATGTTCATGCATGAAGAAGATATAACTAAATTGAGTGCAAGTGCTCGACAGTGGTGGTACTCAGCGAACGGTTGGACTTCTCGTATACGAAAACTGACACCAGATCTTGATCCAGACATAACACTTGCCCCACCATAGCCCTGTCCTCTGAGGTATCGTGTATCCAAGTTGCAGTCTTCAAGCTTTTGCAAAATTGCATTAGTTAGGGATTCTGCATAAACTGAATTAAGTGGAACATACCCAATAAAGTCTTCGTTAACATCATTGTCATCATTCACATACCTGATGCAGATTGCCATTTGCTCAATGTTTGATACGTCTGCACATTCATCGGCCATAATAGAAAACCATTTCGCATTCCTCGCATTGGACAATATTGAGCTGAGCACTTCTTCTCCAGCTAACTCAATTAGTTCGTTTTGTATGTCAGGGCTGAGTTATTTTGCGTTGTAGTTGCATTTTCAAGGTGAGCTTTTAGAACAGGTTTTTCTTTGGCCAGCCAATGCACAAAATAATCAAAATTTCCATCCTCTCTTTTTGTTATTGTGTCCCATCGGTGTCCTCTAAATGGAATATTTCGTTGACCAAGAGCAACGACTACTGTTATGATATCCGATAAAATTGCCCTATTCCTGATGACATTATCTTCATAACTTTTGGATATACTACTTTTAATGTTTTTTTCTTCCCCCGAATAAACTTTCATAAAGCTTACTGCCTTAACAACAACTCTAAGATTTTATTGGATCAAAACCCCGATCTTTTATAATTTTGATCCCGATCACACTGAAATGAAAGTATATTAACAACATGTTTATTTATTAGATTTGTTTAATTGTTAAATTTACAAAAGGAAGATTTTCTTCTATGTGGGCACTGGGAAGGGAAAATCCGATTGATGGTCAAAAAAATTCTAGTGAGGCAGTTGCCTCATTGCCACAATGGAAGCTACGCCCCTGCTATGCTCGGCGCCTCGGGACTTTGAGCAGGGAGGGATCATTTACGTGCCACACCTGCTGTGACACGGGACCTCGGTTTTTGCGGTCTCATCCGCAGGACCGCCCCATTTACTCGCCTCGTAAACAAGTAAGGGGTACTGGGGATCTATTCTAACCCGGATCCCCACGGTGGAACACTCAATGTTGAGAGACACAACTTAAATGTACTACTTGCAAAGTGTGGATGAGCCAATTTGGGCTTTGAATTAGAAAAAAAAGTTGTATATTAAAAGTATTATTAATGTATACTACTTACGAAACGTGTTTAGATGTACTGCTACTTGTCGAAGGCAATGCCATCCTAAGATAAAATACAAATATCAAAACAATGTGACGGCGTCTCAGTTATACCATGAACTTGTAGGCATATCTTCTGAAAGCAGACGGTATTTACATTGTGGCAGACGTATCACTTTTTGTCATTCTGTATTTTATAAAATAACTAGAGAACTGAAGGAATATTCTGTCATAAAGGATGCTGAAGAAACAGAAAAATAAGATTTGCTGAAAAGGCCCGTCTTCGTTTGAAACTTGATTGATTGTTTGTTTGTTTTACGTCCCGTCGAGAATTTTTCACTCATATTGAGACGTCACCAGCTGTAGGTGAAGTACCCCAAATTTAGACCTATGCTTAGCGCTCAGGGCCGTAGCAGTGAGGGTTCTTTAACGTGCCAACGCCTACCGTGACACGGGGCCTCCGTTTTTAAGGTCATATCCGAAAGACCCGTGATTCTCACTTCTAAATGCCAAGCGTTTGGCGAAGGAGCAATCACTACCTATTTTTCGTCTTAGGTTTGATGCGGCCATGGCACGAGCGGGGCTCGAACTCACGACCTCCCGGTTACGAAGCGAACGCTCTAACCACTGAGCTACCGCGACCGGTTCGTTTGAAACTGCGACCCTTAACGGAACTGCTGTGGGTAAAAGGTTATCCAGTTGAGTCCTTACTACTATGTTCTTCAGGTTTCTGAGGCTTCTGAAGGATGTCATATGGGTTTCTTTTAAAACTGACGACGTTTCATAGATTGCATTGTGATGAAGTGGGTAAACGGACGTAAGAGTCTCAACGACTTGATCACGACTGGGGACTCTTTCTACCATTTCATCAAGTTGACTGTAGAAGTTTCCACCCCGAAGAATACTTGTTAGATACCACAACCACTTATAAACGAGAAAATTGAGTTCAATGTCCACAGTATCCGACCGACTCTTATTTGTATCTTATGCTATCCAGCTGTCACCCATCCCATACTTTTAAACTTGTGCCGATGGGTTTAGCCACCCGAATCTGCCGTATCTGCTCTACCCCTGCTACTCTCGAAGTGCAAAGACAAATCTTCATTTGACAAAGAGAGGATGCTTGTAAAGTAATCAGCAATTGATGAGATGTCACAGTAATCGGGAGTCTCCTTTAGTACAGAGAAAAACTTTAAAATAATAGGGTTCCACTCATCCTCTCTGCTCCCCACAAACCCTTGGCAGACTGCCCCATGAAAACTGTGGCCAAGTTTTCATTGATTTCACGGTTCAACCTTGGAACCAATGAAATGATATCTTTTATTCAGAAGAAACATGAGTGTCAACAAAGCAAGCACGTATGATATTTAGGAACAAGTTTCGTAATGATCTCTGGAATTGTGTCAGTTGTGTGGAGGTCAACTACCACTGAAAAATCGTAAGGTAATTTTTTCAGCTTTATTTAAAGTTTTCAAACAACTGTCAGAAGTTCTGAATTACAACACGTGTCAAAATGACAATCTACCCAGTATATTTATTATGCGTGCTTCAACAAGCTAACAGACCAAGAGAAATTTGACTATGACCTTCAAAACAAAGTTAAGGCACTTAATGCCGAAAAGTCAGCCATACTACAAGACTTGCGTCATAAACATGTTTTACAGCATGAATATACGAAGTGCAAAATTAGCTGGAATTTCCTCTTACCACGCTGATGTTTCTTGTTCTGTTGCAAGCTATATTCTCGTCCCTCTTTTATGTTTTCTATAGCGCGTAATATTGGACTGCCGTTAATTTTATTTCAAAGACTCTTAATTGATTTCGTCATATTTAAGCTTGCTTAAATTTATAACAAACAGTATCTTGAAAGCTATTACCCGATTGGCTAGATTATAAATTTCAAATTCAGAATGTTCGCAAGGTGTCGTCACAGAGGACCACAGTTTTCGTGGCGTAATCCGCCAAGGGTTCGTAGGGAGCGAAGTGAACCAAAAACCCTTGGCTTGCGAAGATCAAATGACTGATGTTTTCAGAGAACCCCATATGACATCCTTTAGACGCTTCAGAAACCTGAAGGACATGATAGTAGGGATTAGACTGGATAACCCTTTATTAATGGGGGTTGAAAAATGCTCAGACCTTAGATGTCAATTATGTAAATATAGGTCAGATACCGAGAACGTTAGTAGCCCTGTTCGCGATCGGAATTACAAAATATTGGGGGAATTTCTTTTAAATCTAATAACTGTATTTATTTCATCAGCTGCAGTGTCTGCCAGAACCAATACGAGAAATAACAGACCTCCGCAACGGGTCAACATTAAGAAAGATTTGCTAATGGCTACACATTTCAATGAAAGTAATCACGATGGGAGAACATGACAATAGTGGTTACTGGCCATGACGCAAATTGGTCAGATATTCAGAGAAAGCCAAAGGAAAAATTCTGGATTCACAGACTGAATCTCATTTGCCTCGCGAAGTATTAACAAAGACACTGACAGTGGGCTAACCTTTTACCAGCTTCTGAGCTCCTTCCACCCGTTTGATCATGTCCACAACACTAGAGCCATAGTCTATTTCTAACATGCAGCTGTTTCTTTGTTTTACATGCTAATATACTAGATTACATTTTAATTTACAGGACTGCATGTCAATCCTATTTTCCAACGCTTTGTATGCACTCTCATGGCAGAATAATCCATTAGATTAGGATATGATCAAACAACCTAAACTTTTGATTTTTTTGTGAAGCTCTATCTTCCATTCTAAGAAATTATCAATGCGGGTATCCCTGATGATTATATGGCTTTCAAAGTTGCTTATCCTTCATTCCACGAGTTGGTCCCCTTTGTTGACTTTTTTGCCTTTTTTTTACTGTATTTTTCCCCCAGTGCTTTTAAGATGAGAATAACAAGGAATCTAACTGGATACGACTTTATTTTTGCAATGATGACCATAATTAATTAACTAGTCCACATTTACGAACATTACAGTACCCATTATCTCTTCGCAGTTTGTTGTTTCAGCCCACTGAACGAATAATTCTGGTAAATATGAATTATCACAGAATTTTCAATTTTCGGGGCCTCCGTTGCCGAGTGATTAGAACATCGCGCTCAAAATCACAAGGCCTCTCGCCTCTAGTCGGCGTAGGTTCGATTCTTTTTCGCCCCGATGTATGTGAGAAAGTTTGCCAGTTTATTTTCGGAAGTTCAGTGATCTCTTCCCAGGTAAATTGTATCTGGCACAGCCCTCAAAGTACCTTTTCTTACCAGGTTGCCTTATGGCCACCAACCATGAGATTTTAGTGGCCAAATCAAATTTTAGGTCGCCAGCTAAAAATAACAGGTGGCCAAAACCAAAGTATCTAAAAAATGTTGTGTGTTGATATTGTTTTCTTGTTTTACTGTTATGTATTAATTTGTAATATTAAATGATTACAATAAAAAAAAATATCTATGTTTTCAGATTATATTTATTCAGACTCATTGCCACTTGGTCACTCATTATCATCTAGTTCATCATCACTTTCAGGCCAGTGGGTGTAATCAAAATTGAGAATTTTTCTGTCTTTTTTGGCAAACCACTGTTTTACATCTTGTTTGGGGTTGTAGTCCTCCACTGCTGGGCCTTCACCACTAATTCGAATAAGATTTTCTAATGTTGATGATGACAAAGAACTTCTGGAGTCTGACTTTATTCTATTTTGGGCAGATATAGTCCTTTCACATTGGGCACTTGAGAATGGCAGGACCAAAAGTATCTTAACAAGCATCAGGAGATCCTGTAAATAATAAAAAAGTTATTAAATTTATGTTGTATGATAATCAATGTTATAATAAAGCAAATTGTGTAATAAGATTAATTAACTTTAGATCATTGAGTTCACTAGTAATTTATTATACAAACTTGTAATGTTTGATAAGGATTGTGAAGTGTTTATTCTTTTTTTCTTCAATTATTATCATTTTGATATCAAATTATCTTTTAATTTTGAACAATTTTAAAACATTTCATATCATTGAAAATTATTTATAGCAGATAGACAATTTAAGTCAAGTAATAATCAGTGTCAGATAAGCGAACCTTATAAGTTTCTCTGTATGGATCCTTTGTCAGCAGCAGTTTCCACAAAGAATCAAAGGTCTTGTCTGAAAACTGTATGGAGACAAGAGTCTTTAGGAGTCTCCACTGGTCCAATATCTGGTCACAGTTGCCACCGTTTCTACAAAATATGATATTCCAAATTGAAAATAATTAATTGAAGACATTAAAAATAGCTGTAGACATTTTTGATAATAGGTAGATTTAAAAGTACACTTAAGTATATGTATCTAAGTTAAGTAAATTAAAAATAAAAGCTGTTTTAATACAAATTATAGTTACTTTTCCTAATCTCAATTCTCGTTGAAGATAAATTTAACACAATTCAATGATTCAATAAGTGACAGAATACCAAAAAAACACCATTTCATTATAATAATTATATTATGTCATTACAGTAACTGATTGATAAATGTAAGCAAGAACAACCAAAGGAATGGATCACCACAGATCATCTCAATATTTAAATGACCTTACCTTTTAGTTTTAATATGAAAAAACCCCCCCCAAAAACAGGATAGTATTTAATAATTTTCCACAATTCATTTAGATTTGAGCTAAATACATTTTGTACTAAGTAAAATCCTAATTGCAGTAATCTGTGGTGAACATTGTAACAACTGGACACATGAACTAAATAATGCATGCAATTAACAACTGTAATAAACACACTAAACATGCAATTAACAACTGTAATAAACACACTAAAATATCATTTGCATCAAAGTGGCTTCAAACAGAACTATTGCAACATGTGTACCTCTCCATTACAACTCGAAAGTGTTCAATGAGAAATGTAATTTCTTCATCCCCAAAGTTCGCCAAGTCGATACCTTCAGGCCAACCATCATGATAAAACACAGAAAGGGACTTAACAGGTTTGGACTCAACAGAATCAGTGTCAGTCAACAAAGAAGAGTAGCGCTCTTTCATGCCACTTACAATAAGCTTTATAGCATTGCTACAATTACTGCGAAATGTTAAGGGCAAGGAGTCGTAGTTCCAATCATCCAGTTTCCAGACCTCGACCAAATGTATTTCAATGCCCTGGAACATCACATCACCATTCTCTTCTGGGGTAAGGGTTGCCATGAATTGAAGAAACTTGGAAAAATAACCATTTACAGGGAATCCACCTCTCAAAGATTCTAACCGTAAGATGCAGGATTTTATTGCAGCTACTGCAGACATCAGGTTGATCTTGTTAGACTGGACAGTGACACTCAACACTTTGACAATTTCAAGTATGTCCATCATGAAGTAACAGAAAGCAATAAATTCAATGCCCTTCATGTTTCTAGTTACATTAACAGCCCTGCCCTTAATATCAGCATTGTTATTGGTTGCTGCCAAATGCTCCATATGTTGAAATACAACAGAGTACTGTCCTGGATTTGCTAATGTTTTTTTTTCTATCTTGACACATCATCACTTCAAGAGCCTTCAACACATGAGGAGACCACCGAGTACCCTTTACCCTCTTTGGGTTTTTTGTTTTTACGTCAAGTTTAGCGCCAACCTTTTTCAGGTCCCTACGTGATTTACAACTGTAATGATAAGTTTTGTAAATAAGTTGTAATACGTCCATTACCTTGGATGAGGCCTTGTGAGTTTTCAGCATGTGAGTAACTGCAAGTTCCAGTCTGTAAAGAGAACAAATCAATTTAATTTTATATTTAAGTGTTATATCTTTAAACAGTGTCATTAAGCAGTATCTGCCTGTCACAGTGACACTGTTCAGTTGGTATGTGTTTTACTATTGTCACAAAACTTACTGTAGTAAGTGAAGGCTTTTTAGTAGCAATTTGATAACATTAAAAAAATACATGTATTGAAATTATTGTAAAACTAATATTAAGTTAATTTCTTGCTCATATGAGGCCTTGTTCATACTGAGTACTAATTTCAACAAGGCATCTGTCTATGAAAACTGTAATAGTCAGATTATTGTTTGACAGTTTTTCCTGAATAAAGTTGTTATTTGTTTAAAAAAAAAAGTTAGGCTTTTTATTTTAAAACCAAATATTTCAAGTTGAGGACCAAGTAGTACTGCCAGTACATTTATTTGCATTGTATACTATTTAGTTTATATTATAAATTTATTAAAATATAATTCTAAAATGATTTGACAACTGTACCTATGAGGAAGACACCATATTGGTATTAACCAAGGACATTGTTCCGTGAGTAGAGCCTGAACTCCAGCATGCTTCCCGAAGTTAACTGAGGCGCCATCAGCAGAGAAACCAACAAGGTGGTTTTGAAACTGTTCATCAGGGTCGCTCGATTCAAATGCTTTGACTATTGCATTCAAAGTACCTGAAATAACAGAAATGTAGTTAACTTAATAAAATGAAGTTAGTTAAATTTCCATATTAGTCAAGTTATTTTTAATAGTAGTTCATACATTTTGAGAAAACTGTTACGAAAAAAAATATGACAGATGGACACCCAACATTTCCATAATTCACTCAGTTTTTAGCAAATAGAAAATTTCAATTTCTTGTACGTCACGTGTGCATGTAATGTAGTGAGTAAGAAGGGTTTTTTTTAATTACAATATATATGACAATCCTGTCTGAGGACTTTAATTCACACATGCAATTTACTAACCTTGTGCATCTGCATTTTCGAGCTCTATTAGTCCTAACAATTTGGTTTCTGGTAGGCCGTCACTGACATATCGGACAACAATTGCTTCATTTTCTTTGATTGCTGAGTCGGTGCCAGCATCAATCATAATGCTATAAAAACCACTTGTCTTCATTTTGTCGCTAACAGATTGCTTCAATGTTTCACCTATTGTAAAGATCATCTCTGCACATTTTACATCACTTTCATAATTTGTATTTAGGTCTAATCCGTTTTGTCTCTGCATTTTTATTAGCGGCTTAAATTTTGTGAAGGGCATCTCTTCTTTCGCAATCGTGTATGCTGTGACAAATTTCTTTTGCAAATCATCCACTGTTTTCTCTCAACCTGTTCAAATTGTTGTTTGATTGTATAACCTTTTGATTCACCTATGACTGCATCTCTGCAACTGTTATGTCTTCCACTATTGTTGTGGATTCTCAATGTTTCTCGTTTAGCACTTGTTGATCCTGTCACAAAATCTGATTTTCCTGCTAAATGTGGCAGTGAGCTACAATACTTGCATGTCATCAATTTTGTTTTGGGGTCAATTTGTAGCCATTCATACGTTTTCGACCAGCCACCTGTACAATTTTCTGTGGGGGTTCTGGAGGCTAATTTGGGCTTCTTAGCTTCGCTGGGTTTAGGGAGTTCCTTTTCGCCGCTTTCAACGACGACCACGTCCTTCTCACGATCGTTAGACGTCTCAATATTTGGACGTTCGCTTGGGAAGTCATTTTCTCTTTCAGGCGTTTGAGTTTTGTTGATAACAAACCCGGTTAGAAGGGTTTGTTTGCTCATTTTTGTTTGGAGACTTTCGGAAGAAAATTATTTAATTCTTACTTCGAAATTCCTCCTTATTGGAGAACCCAATGGTGAAATATGATTACGATGAAGGTCTTCCGAATGTGATCTTCGGAACGCTTCAAATTGTACTAAATTACGCCTCAACTCAAACGCTCGAAAGAGAAAATTAAGTTGTCGACGTAGTCGGGTATGGATACGATTTTTTTCCGGTCGCAAGTTCAAAATTTTTCAAGTCGCCGATTTGCGACCAGTTAGTGAATTTTAGTCGCAAAATCGTTAATTTGGTCGCAAATGCGACCATTTCACTAGACAAAATTGAGGGCTGTCTGGGTTCTCTCCTCAACCATTGAAAACTGGACGCCACCAGATAACTGAAAAATTGTTGAGTGTGACGAAAAACATTAAATAAATTCGCAGAAAACGGAAAATAAAAGAGCCATAGACTATAGTATACCGCAAGAGATCCATGATTGATGAATATAATACTCTGTGATATGTATTAAATTACGTTAAAAAGGTCTGCCAAACTGATTTTCGAAAAACCTTCTTTCACTTTCGCATTCAAATTCGCAGAAAACGGAAAATAAAAGCGGGACATACACAATTGTGGAAACTCTTTGTATTGGAAATGTAGTAGGAATGCCTTGACGTGCTTTAGGTGAGTGTGATAAAAGTAAATATGGTTAAACGAAGGTTATGATACTAGCCTGAAAATTTTGGATATAATACTCTGTGATATGTATTAAATTACGTTAAAAAGGTCTGCCAAACTGATTTTCGAAAAACCTTCTTTCACTTTCGCATTCAAATTCGCAGAAAACGGAAAATAAAAGCGGGACATACACAATTGTGGAAACTCTTTGTATTGGAAATGTTGTAGGAATGCCTTGACGTGCTTTAGGTGAGTGTGATAAAAGTAAATATAGTTAAACGAAGGTTATGATACTAGCCTGAAAATTTTGGCATCTTGACCTGCCACTCCTCGCGTAGACCACAGGGGTTTGTTTTCCAGATTGTGGAAATTCAAATTATTTATATATATATATATATATATATATATATTGTGTGTGTGTGCTACAGAGTGACTGACCGTGTGTGACGACGAAACAAAAAGTATTGGTATTAGTATTTGTATCCATAACAAGACTAGAAAAATTTCAAAAGTTATCCGGACGAGTACGAGCAAAGCATCTCAACATCTTGTGACACGACTTTAGGGATTTAATCCGCCGATTCATTGAACACTGGAAATGTAACGCAATTATTTAGCATTGGTGTTTAGCAAATTTACAAAGAAAGGGGACCTGGTACAATCCAGAATGACGTAAACTTGGGTATCCGAAATTCAAAATGGTGAAATGCATGCCCACGTTTGCATTCAAATTGACGCCATTTTGGCCACCATTTTCAAGTTCAAATGTATGGTTTAATCTATTTAATCTATAATTTCCCCTTTAAACATGTATATATGCGTGCTACCTATAGGGATAGCTCTGCTCTCACGGTTCAAGGGATTCGCCCTTTATTGATAAATAATATGATTTTAAGGAAGGTATTTCCGGGAGTGACTGACTAAACAAGAAAAAAGATATATTCGCATGTATTTACTAACCGAAAAATAAAAAATGAAAATGAACCTCATAGAAACGACATTAAGAGCCACCTTGTTGAAATATTCTAGAGTCATACTGAGTTTGCATATCAACAACAACAAAAAACTGATACACTGCATATTATTAGCCACATAAATTAGAAAAAAAGGTTAAAATACTTGGCAAGGAGGTCTAATGGTATTTATACATGTATAATGAAAAGGATAAGATAATGGACAGTATTCAATCTCGCAATTCCTATAGAAAATATAAATCAGAGAACTGGGCACAGAACCCTGAGCTGGCAGAGGTTGGATCAGGTGCCTAGGAGGAGCAAGCATCCTCTGTCGACCGGTCACACCTGCCACAAGCCCCACATCTCGATCAGGTAAACGGAGTAATCCGCAGTCAGAATAAGTGTGCGACGAACTGCCTAACAACTGGTATGAAACACGTCAGGCATCATCTGGCATAACGGAACTGAAATGCAATATAAGTGCAAAAGTACTAGAAATTAAAGAAAAATACACAATTGTGTAATGGCGGATAGAAGAAAAAAACTGCGGAAGTGCTTGAAGGGTGATAAATTTAAGTTTGACTAGAGCTTTATTGAGTTGGGTACAATAACAAATAGTAAGTTCGTTTTCAGCATGTGAAATAGTTCCAGAGTGATCTATAGTTACTTCAACATGACTTTTCTCCGAAGCACAACAGAGGTCGGCCTTACTGGGTAAAATGAGCGGCAAGACTGAACGCTGATCGTCAGATAAATGATCTGGGAACAGTCCTAGGTAAACTTCACAAACTAGGGATGATGAGACATGGAAACGTGAGCTATACGAGTTAAAGTTTTCTGACCTAAACGCAGTGTTAAAATAATTCCTGCTTACTGATAACAGATGAACGATGGAACGTGTGTTACTCAGCTAAACGAGTTACTCCTCTGTGAAATAACATATAAAAGCAATGCAAACACAATTCTCCTTATTTGGGCCAAAGAGCGTAATTACGTATCCAGACCATTCTGTTATCACCCATGTTATCATGTCAGAGGTTAATTAAACTGCATACGTCAGCATCAATTATAGACGACCTACTTTATAACATTTAGAGAATGTGTTACTGTCTTTTTGAAAGTAAAATTGTGGGAAACAGATATAAATTTTGGATGTCAGTGAAATGCAAATAGGTCATAAAACAGTGGTTCTTGCATAGTGATTTGGGTTTTCACCTTCAAGTTGATTCTTCACAACAAGAGAAATTTGGCGATAAAACCATGAAAACATGACTGTGTAGATCTACCATCACAATGCATAGACAAAAAGATGTAGACAAATGCAAAGTCTACTACGGGATATTTGGAAATTGAATGCCGTAACTATAATGATGATCGAGAAAGATTCACTATCCTTCAAGACAACAAAGTAACAAAGAAGAATATCTATTCAGCCTTTACAAACCATGCATCACCGATAACAAGGGCGGAAAAATTATAGTGGGAAATAGAGCCATTCACACCACCTCTTCCCAGAAATCAAAGAAGTGGAACCGGTCGTGGTAGCTCAGTGGTTAGAGCGTTCGCTTCGTAACCGGGAGGTCATGAGTTCGAGCCCCACTCGTGCCATGGCCGCGTCAAACCTAAGACGAAAAATAGGTAGTGATTGCTCCTTCGCCAAACGCTCGGCATTTAGAAGTGAGAATCACGGGTCTTTTGGATATGACCTTAAAAACGGAGGTCCCGTGTCACGGTAGGCGTTGGCACGTTAAAGAACCCTCACTGCTACGGCCCTGAGCGCTAAGCATAGGTCTAAATTTGTGGTACTTCACCTACAGCTGGTGACGTCTCAATATGAGTGAAAAATTCTCAACGGGACGTAAAACAAACAAACAAACAAAGAAGTGGAAGAAATATGAAAAGCTTTTCTGAAATTAATGAAAGGAAACAGCGAAAATATCATAGTGATCCATAGCATTTCAAAGACATTCTCAGACGATGCCAGCGAAATAGTCAAGCATAACCGTGAAATAATAATGGAGATATTTGATACATGTATCGGTGAGCTGGATGTGGATACTTACAGAGACTAGGTAAATACAAGTTAGAAAACCTAAAAGGCCACTACTTGAAATGTTGTCTGATACTGAAACAGATGGCGCTATTGAAGAATATAAAAAAAAAAACAGGGCTGAAAGGAGGAAAATGCAAGGATGTTAGGATTAGTAACGACTTCACACAAATAGAATGGGACCAAAAATGAAAATTAGTAACAGAAAGAAGGCAATTCAGAAAGAATCGGGGAATTCCTCTACCGCATAGGAGGCCCGCCGTTGGCAGGGCATATCGTGAAATTGAAAACATGAAGCAAACAAAGGACAGTGTAAACAGTGTAAATATGTTATTGGGAGATGGGAATATTACAACATTTCAAAGACTGAGTTTTTATACGAATGCCGATCAGATGAGTAACAAATTTACTGAATTATCAGTGAGGACAGGTATGGAAAAACCAGATATAACGTGTTAGACCTCATTTTTAAGACGTTGAGATGCTCGAGAGCCTTCTAGCGATCATGCAAAAATTTGCCACTACACCACCTTTCCGATCTCAATGGGCGAAATCAAATAGTGCCTATTGGTATAGAATATTCCTTACGATTCAAGACTTTGAAACATTGACTTTAATTGATATTTAAAAGGCACAATATCATTTCCGTTGTTGATGTCGTTATTTATTATTGTATCTTCGTTGAGTAATTAAATAACGATTGTTTGGCAAAAAAAGTTCATTATTCGTGGATGGATGTACTATGAAACAGACTTTCCCGCGAAATTTGTGTCGCACAATATCATTAAGTACTTACAAAATAACCTGCTCATACTTGATTTCATTTATATCTATAGTCTCATAGTTTCACCAAGAATTCTTATTTCAGATCAGTAGAAACAGATAAATACTAAATTGGATTGCACATTGTCACGACCGGGTTCCTATTCCAAAAACACAAAGACTATTTCCAGTTTTGTTTTCGGTAATCCGGATCCCGATTCTCAATTAAGCAAAACGAAAGTAGCGTGTGCATCGCGACGATTATTGATTGATTAAATATTGTTTAACGTCCCGCTGGAGAATCTTTCACTCATATGGAGACGTCACCATTGCCGGTGAAGGGCTGCAAATTTTGGCCTATGCTCGGCGCTTATGACCTTTGAGCAGGAAGGGATCTTTAACGTGCCACACCTGCTGTGACACTGGACCTCGGTTTTTGCGGTCTCATCCAAAGGACCGCCCCATTTAGTCGCCTCTTACGACAAGCAAGGGGTACTGAGGATCTATTCTAACAACCCGGATCCGCACGGGGCTGCATCGCGACGAAAATAACATGCATCGCGACGAAAATAACAGGTTATTTTGCGAAGAAACCCAGGCTAGGTAGCATTCGTCGGGAATTGAATCTTGTTCAGAGCGTATGAGAATCCTACTTGTCTCTTACCTATCCATCTTTAGCAGTTCTCCACTCGCATTGTCGACGCCTTTGCTTTACCCTTCTTCACCTTTTTCAGTGCTGCCATTACCTTTTGTTCACTAAACTGGCTGCAGTCTCTTTCTTTCACGTCTAGTTCTTTCATGTTTAGCACTCGCTTGAAATGCTGTACCCATCTCGTTATTTTTTCTGACCGTTACGTCCCCAAATCTTTCATTTCTCCCTTTTATCTTTTCATCCCACCTATGAGTACGTATATGCAGGTCGTTCATCTTTTCTGTCACTGCTTTTTCTGCCATATCTTTAATCCACCTTCTTCATTTCTCGGGGGCCTCCGTGGCCGAGTGGTTAGAGCATCGGGCTCAAAATCACAAGGCCTCTCACCTATGTCTGTTCGAATCTCGGCCGCAGCGTTATGTGAGCAAGTTTGCCAGTTTACTTGCGGAAGGTTGGTGGTCTCTTCACAGGTACATTGTATCTGGGTTCTCTCCTCCACCAACAAAAACTGGACGCCACCAGATAACTGAAAAATTGTTGAGTGTGGCGGAAAGCATTAAAAAATCAATCTTCATTTCTCACACTCCTCTTCTTCTTTCTGTCATTTCGTCGGTACTCCTGCCTCAGCCTCTCTTTCATTCTTTCTAACCTCGTCCCAGGTTTTTCACTTTCGCCACTCTCCGGGCTTCTACGTTCTTCCAAATTTTCCCTCCTATCTATGACTGACTCTTCTTTTCAGTCTTAACAATTACATTCTCTACTGCCACTATATACACTTTCCCCACAGCTTTACTCACCTCTTCTAGATCCACCAGTGCTTAGAGCTTATTCCTCACTTCCATTCTATACTTTTCCCTGGTCTTTGGCCTATTCCATTTCTGAACCTCAAACTTCTACATTGCATTACTTTCCTCAGCTTCAGTCTCATTTCAACCCCACCCCCACTAATCTGCTGTCACTGCTTACATCAGCCCCTTTCATCGCTCTAGTGTCCAAAACTGATGACCTCATCTGTCCTGAATACCAGCACGTGATCTATGTAGTTCTCTGTTCTCTCATCTGGCTCTCTTGTGGGAATATGGTTCTTGTAATTGTCATTCCATCTGTGCTGGTAAAATCACACAGCCTTTCACCATTGTTATTCATCTATTCCACTCCATGACCGCATGTACAGAACATTTAACAAATAGCAGTACAGAAGCAACTAAATGAATCTAAAATTTCATATGAAGTCAAAATCAGTCATGTTAACTCTGACTATATAGAGATTCTGCCTATTTTTTGTAGATAAGACATGACACCAATTGCAACAGATTGGTATTCTTAATTCAAAAGATGGAACCCAGGAAGAGATCAAATATATTTCCTGGATCACCTGGAAGAGAGTCAAAGACCAGGAAACATTCAGGTACATGTAATTAATGATAGTAAAATGAAAAATGAAATTGAAGTCGGTAATACTGCACAAGAGTGAAATGATATGGATGTATGAAAACCAAGAGTTAAAACTACTGTACAGCAGAGCTCGTGAAGTACATAGTATTGGAGAAATTGTAAGTAATTCAAACAAGTTCTTCCTCTCATAGAAACTGAGTTTTGAGACCCAAAAAAGAATGTAATCTGTCGATTATATGTTGAAAAATTTATTAACTGAAAAATTCTAAGAACAACGAATTTAAGATAGACTATATATGGTACAAATTTTTGTGCACCAGATGCATTTCGACAAATAATGTCTCTTCAGTGATGCTCAAGTCAAAAATGTTGGAAATCCGAAATAAGAAGAAACTTGGAAGAGCTGAAAAACCAAAAATACCAAATAGTGGAGCAAAAACCGGGAAAGGATCAGAGCTATGCATGAGGGAGATCATCCTGAATTTTGAAATGACTTTCTTAATTTTATCACAGCAAATTTTTATCCGTAATTCATGCTAGTACCGATTTTTACTATCCACAAACAGCAGCAAAAGTTAGTGTTGCAGGAAAATTATTGGATCATAAAGAAACATTAATTTTAACTTTGGTTTTGGAGCTTGTTCTGACAGTAAGAGAAAGGCATTTTGTTAATAAACGAAACAGACAGTGTCAAGCAACTCTGTAATATACACAGAGATATAGACAGTCCATTTTGTTTGGTCATTTTCCATTTACGGAAAAAATAATTAATTCGCCCTTTCTCCCATTTTAGATTCCAAAAAACGACGACTGGAAAGTTCATCTGAAGAAAGCGACGATGAGACAGAAAGAGGACAAGGTACAATTTTATGTAATCACCGAGGAAATGTATGTGTTAAATTCACGTATCAACACTTTGCCACCATGTTACGTCTCTTGTCCGCCATCTTGCGATAGAAGAATCATATTTTCCTACCTTGAACTTTGCTATTTGATATTTGTTATTTTTTCATTAATTGCAATCAACTACAATAATGCTTCAATGTGGGACAATGTATATGAAAACTTAACTTAATAATTAGCTATAATTCACAAGTGTAATGTCATAGAGAAGAAAACCTCTGCTATTCATTGACCTTTGGCTGACACCGCAAAGGGGGGGGGGGGGGGGTAATTCAAATTACTGTTTGATAGGCGTGTTCACAAATATCTTCGTTATAACAAGATTGATAACAAATGTCCTCTACCTTTGAGTGAATGTTTGATAAAAATTCTGGCTAGTATGCATTTCATACTCCTTCCTCTTCCCACAACATTTTTTCCGCTTTTGAGAAAGAGTTCACTGTGGATATGTACAAAACGTTTAAAATTACCACAGAGGCTGTATTTCACCAAATAATATACCAGAATCATGATCAATAATTATATATGGCTCAATGTCATTGGTAGTTTTTACTAATGAAACTCTATCGGATTCTCAAAATGATGAAGGCCATTAAAAATTATGCTGACTTGTTGAATAGAAAAAAAATCACCGCAGAAACAAAAAACATTAATTTGTAAATTAAAGTTAATATTTTCTGATTACTAAAAGGACATACCACGTAGTCATGATGCAGCTAGTGTGGAATTTGTGATGTCATGGTTATTTTAAAGACTGTGCCCTTACATTTTCTCTAAATATTTCCGTTTGTGTACGATAACAAATTCATTCATCAAAACATCTCTAGTGCTTGCATTCTGATCCAGCTTGGAAATCATAGATCTAGATATACAATACCAGCCACCAAAATTCCAGATATTTCTGAAAATGTTTCTGTTTGCCATGTGTTGATGGTCCAGTTCAGTTCAAGTTTTCATCGATGATCTTCTTACCTTCCTGGGTTTATTTTGCACAGCGAATTTGGATTTTCAAATTGATACGATTTATTATTCAATATAATATGTTTTGGTCATCCAATAAAAACTCTCGGCTTTAATCACTTTTGCCTACTTCTTGCTCTCTAGCTGTGAACGACGAATACAATATGACCAGCAGGGTATCATTTGATAGCCTGTAATAGCCGGTTTTAATGTTTCGAATTATTCAGTCATATGATAATCAATTATCATTGTTTACTAGGTCAATACCATGCTTTAGCTACCTTAAAAGTACAATGCTCACCTCATCCTCTAGGCTCATTGAATACTTTTCAGGTAGCTAAAGCATGGTATTGACCCAAATAATGTCCAGAATTTTGTATGATATTTTTCACTAGAATCATTGCTGTGTGAATACTATAAAGTTAAGACTTTTGTAGTCACATAAACCAAATTTCATTTGGAAAGCCTCATAGTTGTCAAACGGCGAAATTGCACCTCTGTGTACATACATTATGATCCATTTAGCATTTTGACTGAAATGAAAAAAAAATTGTGTTTAAGGGCATCACTATAAAAGTGTGAAAGTGAGATACAAAGCATTGAAGAGAAATACCATTCTAGATGAACTGCAGAGCATTTTGCACGATTATCCAGATAATGAACAAATCATCAAGGTGAAGTATCAACCAAATTTTAAGTTAGTGAGTTTTTCTGTTTGAACTCTTTCTGTTGTCTGTAAACTTCACATTTTTAACCTTTCAAGAAGCACTATACTGATTTCATCCACGCTTGGTAGAAAGGATCCTTGGGTAAAGGATAATGAGCGACTCTCAAATGAATGACGATGCCCCATTCTAAGGGGAGATAATTTAGAAATAGTAAAATAGAGTGAGGAGTGTAAAAAGTCTTCCCAAGAACCACCAGAAAGACAGTAACTTGTGTTAATGTTCTTTGTAACATGAAGGTCATAGTTTGTTCATTTTATGGTCCTCAGAGGCAGTGTGGAGTCACGGTAGTGGTTACAAATATAAATAAAATCCCAAAATTCTTCTCAGAAACCACAAAGTGTAGTTTCAAATTGAAATATAATCATCCTCATTTAGTGAAGATTCAAATGTTTGCACACCTATGACACCTGAGCATAGAAGGGACCATAAAAGGGTTTAAAATATTTTACATAGATATACATAGGGACATTGTTTGAATATGTTCTCAATGTAATATGTAATAATCCCCATGCAGTGTAGAATCGAGTTTGTGCACACCAGCATCCTGGACTCGAGATGAGGACACAAAAATTCGTGTAAGAATTCATGAACATTGGAACATTCTTTGAAATTCATCTTCTCAAAAACCACAAGGATACATTATATCAAAGTTAAAGAGTCCTTTTTTTGTGCTATTTACTGCTTACTCTCCAAGATTGGGCAAAAATAGGAATTTTAAATGCTTTACATAAGAAAATGCAACTGTTTAGATGAGCAATTTTGACACATGGATATCTTGTTTTTTCACCTGAGTATATAGAGGGGCCTCCGTGGCCGAGTGGTTAGAGCATTGCGCTCAAAATCACAAGGCCTCTTCACTCTAGTCGGCGCGGATTTGATTCTCGCTCGCGCCGATATATGTGAGAATGTTTGCCAGTTTAATTTCGGAAGGTCGGTGGTCTCTTCCTGAGTACGTTGTATTTGGGTTCTCTCCTCCACCTACAAAAACTGGACGCCACCAGATAACTGAAAAATTGTTGTATGTGGCGGAAAACAACAATCAATTACCTGAGTGCAGTTTTTTGTTTAATTTCTGTTTGCTGATTGTGTTTTTACATCCTTTCAGATTTTTAAAAATTTTTTTTTTATTTATATTGAGACGTCACAAGTTGTAGGTGAATTAACAAATTCAGACCTATGCTTAGCGTTCAGGGCCATAACAGTAAGGGTTCTTTAACGTGCCAATGCCTGCCGCGACAGGGGACCTTCATTTTTAAGGTAGTCGAAAGACCCGCGATTCTCACTTTTAAATACCTATTATTTGTTAACGGAACAATCACTATTTATTTTTATGTCTTTGGTCATTGTCCATGGCACGAGGGGGGCTCGAACTCAGGACCAAGAAACCAATGCTCTGCGTTTGAGCTACCGCGATACGTAAAAATGAACAGCTTTTTATAAGTTGATTCTTCTACCCATCCTGCACCTGTCTTATGTTAATATCATTTAGTCGTGTTGTCAACCAAGACAGAATCTTGGGGTCTGATGTGTACTTTCAAGGAAATATTTATTTATATTTAGAGTCAATAGTTTCGTTTCTGAATTCTGTTGTAGAAGTTTATTCTCATTGATGGCCTACTTATAGCATATAAAGTTAAATGCAGACCCACAAGTGTATTGTTATATTAATTGATTTCAAATATGGATGCACAGTAAGGTGTGTGTGTGTGTGTGTGTGAAATAGAAAAAGAGAACGAACCAGTAGAAATATTTCATAACTTTGGATTAAATATGATTACAAAGTAAATTATTGCAATGGTTCATTTTTCCACAGGAACTCCTCCAAAATGCAGAAGATGCAGGGGCCTCTGTTATCAAAATTGCATACCATCCTGGTGGCGATGTCTCTCATATCAAGTCTCCTTATAAAGAATTCCTGTCTGTATGTTCATAATTATAATAACTTTCATAACCCTATCATACAAAGTTTAGTGGGTATATTGGTGTCACTTCGTCCGTCAGTCCATCCATTTATCCATCCATTTATTCACGAAGACAAATTTTATCTGTCACCCCTTAAATGGACATGTTGTATGCTATGTTAACCCGTGTTACTTTTTTCCAGATTTATTCGATCGATTTTGAGAAAGTTGTGCTCATTGTTATTATTTTTCATGTATTTTTTCCATAATCTTACCTCTGAATAATTTTTGGAGATATAATGGTTTTAGTATGTTAATTTTTCATCCATGGCTAATAGACAATTGATTTCACTACGTCTTTGTGCAATGTCTGCCTGCTTATTGAACATCTGTCTGTTTTTTGGCTTTCCATGACGGAAGTGAAAGGTCATTAGTGCCACAAGGACAGGTATAGCTTTGGTCAACGCATACCTAAGATGAGTTGAACTATGTGCTTTAGCCCATTATCTGCTGCTAGTTGTTTGGGTATCAACATTGACCGTTTCCAGCCCCGTATGGATCCGGGTTAGAATAGGTCCTCAGTATCCCCTTGCTTGTCGCACGAGGCGATTAAATGGGGGTGGTTCTTCAGAAGAGACCGAAGAATCAAGGCCCCGTGTCACAGCAGGTGTGGCACGATAAAGATCCCTCCTTGCTCAAAGGCCATAAACGCAGAACATAGGCCTAAATTTTGCAGCCCTTCACCGACAATAGTCATATGAGTGACTAGTAATCCGCAGTCAAATTCAGTTTGTAAAGAACGACCTAACAATTGGTATGAAATAAGTCACACAGCATTTGACCTAATGGCAGGTTGTATTGGCAAACTAGATCGTTAAAATGACCATACATATGCTGAGTTTAAACATGAAGCTGTTGAAACCCCTGTAACATCAGCTTATTTGTCAGTAGTCTACCTCGATTTAAAAGTGATTATATGCGGAGAAAGTATCTTCCCATATCGAAATAGTTGAGAGGCATAAATACCATATGCAGGTGATAATGGACTTTTGCTATATAGAAAGTTATTGATGGAGAAGCTGAAGTCATACCATTTGTCATAAAGTTGAGTTGTTAGTTTACTGTTAACATCTATGTTTATTTAAGTACATAAGAAAATTATCACATTGCGGAAAAATCGCGCTGTACAGTACTTTGGGATTGATGAACATTGTGTATAATTTATGTATTTTACGATTGCTGAAACAGTTTTGTTTTATTTCGATTCCTTTATCACTCTTGTTTGATTGGGATTGCTGTAAGATCGGGAACGGATTTTGTTTTATTGGGATCGCTGAATAGTCCTCTCTCGATTGATGGATTTCAAATGTTGTCATCTGGTTATCGCTCACATGGTCGATATGTTTTGCCTTTCAGGGACCAGCACTGTGTTTTTATAACGACTCAACATTTTCTGAGGAGGACTGGGAAGGAATTACAATGGTTCGTAAAAGCTTCAAGCAAACCAATGCTCTCAAGGTCGGGAAGTTTGGAATTGGATTCAAATCTGTTTTTCACATGACAGGTAAAGTTGCAATTCACATATTTAAATTTTGCTCTCATGAAAAAAAGACGAAATCCTCTTTTCAGAATGCATCAAAAATTATAATGCAATGCCACGTGTCAATCAATCTACTTCAACAACTATTTATAGTGCATCACAATGGTCATGCTTTTGAGGGGGTCTCCATGGCCGAGTGGTTAAAGCATTGCGCTCAAAATCACAAGGCCTCTCACCTCTAGTGGGCGCGGGTTCGAATCCTGCTTGCGCTGATATATGTGAGAAAGTTTGCCAGTTTACTTTCGGAAGGTCGGTGGTCTCTTCCCGGATACATTGTGTCTGGGTTCTCTCCTCCACCTACAAAAACTGGACGCCACCAGATAACTGAAAAATTGTTGAGTGTGGCGGAAAACAAACAAACAAACAAAAAATGTTCATGCTTTTCAGTTGAACTGACCACGATAACAAAGTGACAGAGCGTTCGCTTCGTAACCGTGAGGTCGAGCCGCACACATACCATAAACACGTCAAACCTACGACGAAAACATGGGTAGAGATTGCTCCTCCACCAAATGCTTAGTGTTTAAAATTGAGAATCATGGATATGACTTTAAAAACAGAGTTTCCATGTCACGAGAGGTGCTGACTCGTTAAGGGTGTATATGATTTGCCGACACTAGAGTCGAGTCGAATTGTCATCATGCATGCGCATCGAGAACACTATTCAAGTTTTGTCAACAGTAACAAACATGGACGTCATTAATCCAATTTTGATGAATGAATTCATGGATGTACTTGATTTCATAATTAGGCATATTATGTTACTAACAGTCACCGTACAAACCTTGTACAGCTGTTGTAACGGGGAAGTAATTGACATTAACATGACCATCTAATCATAAGTCAATAATGAACATATACTTCTTTCTGGCTATACTTCCTATGTATATTTGGGGTTAATGACAATTTTAAAACTGCTCGTAAATTATTTGCGCGCCAATCTGTCAAGAACAGTTTGGACCGATTGTGCATTTAAAAGCGCCTCTGCTGCTCACAGTATAATTCACGAAACTTGGAAATATCTCCCCATTTATAAAGTTTGCCCTAAATTTATTCAGTTTAACGTAATTGAGAAAAAAAAAATTTTCCAAACCGCTTGTATTTACTGTTTTCGGTCATCTTTGTTCTTGTGAAACCCTCGTAAATTGAGGAGTATGTCCTTGACCCAATTACACGACACGCGTATTGTGTTACAATTCGTGTTCAAATCAAATGCAGCCTTAAAAATCCTCACCAATTATTATTCATTTCTATCTCACAAAAGTTTAGTGTTGTATATCTATTCTCTGTATTTCAGGCCTAAATTACTGATTCCAATGTGCGAATAATTATTTTTGAGTGTTAAATGCATTTGCTTACATAACAGTTATGTTGAAATACATGTGATATTGTGACTGTCAACTTTTGATGCAAATTCCACTCTGCAAAGAAACTGACTTTGGAATGATTTTTCAACAATGAGGATATTTTGTTTAGGTTTGATAAAGCTATGGTGAAAAGTCTAAAATAATGAATAGTACTCCATCTCTTAATTCCTATATAAAATGCAAATCAGAGAGATAAGCAAACACGGACCCCTGGATATACAAGGGGTGGGATCAGGTGCCTAGGAGGAGTAAGCATCCCCTTTCGACCGCTCACACATGTCGTGAGCCCTTATTGATAATGGAAACGGAGTAATCCGCAATTAGAATCAGTGTGACAAGAACGGCCTAACAAACAGTGTGAAACATTTCAGACAGCATTTACTGGCAAACTAGATTGTTATAACTACAATAGAATTTGTGAAGTGCTGACTTTAGGTGAGACTGTACAAATCACTGTGATATCAACTTGTTTGTCAGTAGCCTACCTCGATTTAAAACCTGATCATATGCAGAACAAGCTCTTCGAATGTATGTTCATATAAGCGTAGTAAATGTCTTGACTTCATTGAATATGATATTCTTATACTATAAACTTGAAAATCACTTCCAGTTGCCTGATTTGAACTGCTTTGACTTAAAAGCATACCGTAGGTACATATGTAATCGATATTGAAAGAACATTATGAGCAAACAAAAAGAAGAAAAAAGACATAATTTAAGAAAGTTAAGTTAATGCAATCTGCATCCCTGCAAATAATGTTATGTATGTAGTGATTAAATTATAGCTTCTGTCACAATACAAGAGTGAGTAGAATCTTTCAACTGAAAAATATTTATCAGAATATTTGCTTTGCCCTGTTAGGTTAAAGTAATCAGACAACTCCGGTGTCATAAAAGTAGATATAAAAGGGGTTGGATAAAAGTCGACGCGGGGGCACATGGTGTTTAGTCACCAGTTGTAGGTGAAGTACCAAAAATTTAGAGCTATACTTAGTGCTCAGGGCTGTAGCAGTGAGGGTTCTTTAACGTGCCAACACCTACCGTGACACGGGACCTCCTTTTTTAAAGGTCATATCCGAAAGACCCGTGATTCTCACTTCTAAATGCCGAGCGTTTGGCGAAGGAGCAATCACTACCTATTTTTCGTCTTAGGTTGACGCGGCCTTGGCACGAGCGGGGCTCGAACTCACGACCTCCCGGTTACGAAGCGAACGCTCTAACCACTGAGCTACCGCGACCGGTTTTGTATTTGCATCATCTGTGTCTTGATGAATTGTCTGAATTGCTTCAGACATCTCTGTTTACATTGTATCGCATGATGCATTATCATTTGAAATAATGAGTTTAGTAACAATTTTAAAAAAGTAAAAGCTGTAACTTTTGAATGGGTGCACAATATGATTTGTAAGGAAATAAAATGTAGCCATGGCTGGTAAATGAACTGTTTTAAGATTAAAAATAGTCCTTTCTATAATTATCATAAGGCACAAAATATAGAATTACACTTTAACGATATGATTTATATATTTTTTCCAGATTACTGCTGTGTGATAAGTGGTGATACAATTCTATTTATTGATCCTTTATATGCTGAAAAGGACACAGAAAAAGTGTGTCGAATGAATACAATTGAAGAGTATTGTCATAAGGAAATATGTGGAAAACGAGGGTTAACTCCTTTACATGGTGTATTTGGTATTGACGAACAGACCACGAGGTCAACAGGGCAATATGATGGAAGTTTATTTTGGTTTCCACTAAGAAAAATGGCATCAAAATTGTCTGAAAACATTTATAGTGAAACTAAGGTAGTGGATATCTTAAGATCTTTTCAGAAAGATTTGGTGTTGGAGATGCTATTTTTGAAGAATATTGAAAAAATTGAGGTGTATGATTACGACAAAACAAGAAAAAATTTTAAGATCAATATGAAGGCTGAAATAGACACATCTTCCCTGACGAAAGCTCGAGGTGAAAGGAAAACTTACATTTCAAAACTGAATATCATTGAAGACAGTTTAAAACGTGGATATTCTTTAGAGAAAGAGACACCAATCTTTATGAATTACACGCTGTTTCTGACCTTGACAACACCAAGGAAAATTTATAGAGAACAGTGGATGGTTTGTCATTATTTTCACACGGGAAATATGGATAAAGATCTAGTTCGACTGATTCATAATGCGCAGACAAAGAACAGACCATATGTAGGCATTGCAGCGAGAATTGACAGAGAAATTTCAGTTGGAAAGCTATTTTGCTTCCTTCCTCTTCCAACAGGCGGAGAGAGTCCAACAGGATTACCTGTTCACATTAATGGTTTCTTTGCCTTAGATAGCAATCGTCAACACATCAAATGGCCATCATATGATCAAAGTCAGAGCCATGGCCATTTGGAGGATGACATGTTTTGGAACCAAAAATTGATAGAAGTAGTACTTCCAATAGTGTATGTCGAATTTCTCAAAACATTCCAGAGATATTGTCAAAATAACAATAACGAAAAACAATTGTTGGAGCTATTTTATCATTATATTCCCACTAGGAAGTCTGCTAATCGAGAATGGAAATGTATTGTGGATTACATCGATAGCTTTCTTATTGACGCAGAAGTTCCATCTATAGATGAAAGACAGTGGGTGCCAACAAAGGTTGCAACATTCAACATTTTCGAAAAAACCCCTATTGAATGCAAAGAGGCCATCCTTGAACTATACAGAAAATGTTTGAAAGATAAACTTGTTGATTTGGGAAAATACGAAGAAGTCTTTAAGGACCTGATGGTGAAATACAATTCAATAAAATCAACTTCTCCATGCACCACACGTGAGTTGATAAAGACATGTGAAGAGTACAGGCACTTTCCAGCACCATTAAAAACCCAATTTCTCATATATTGTTGCAGTGATGGCGATCTTACAGATTTGTATAATCTGGAATTATTCGAGACTTGTGATGGGCGTTACCGAGCACTAGAGAGCATAAAAAGAGATTTAAAGAGTTGTATGTTTTTTTGTGAACAGGAGGAGGAGCTCTTTCTCTGCGGAAAAGAAGGTCAATTGGTGAAGAGGAAATCCCAGAAAATCTCCGATATTTTACAAGCCATCGTTAAAACAGGTAAATAAAACAACATTTGTATTTGAAATAATATTTTTAATCAATCAAGAAATTTCATGTGACTAGATTTGATGAAAATAAATTTGATGTGACTTTACACTTTCATAATAATATGCATTCACATTTCAGGAAAATACAACATAAAAACACTGGACTGTAACACTTGTGTTAAATTCTTGGACGAAGTATCAATGATGAAGAAGAACGATAAGGTAAATGAAAAGTGGGTGAAAGACGTTTGGAAATATATGGAAAATAACTTCGAAACGTCCTTAGAAACAGTGAAACATCTTCACATTGTTCCTATCAAAGGTTCAGTACCACCACTCAGAAAAATCTCAGATTGTCTCATGAATATTATTGGGATTTGTAATGAAGAATTATGGACGGAAATATTTGCCCTTTTCAATATTTTTGTGGTGAAGAACAATCTTCTTCAACATTCCTTAATGCAACCGGGAAATCGATATGTTCGTTCTGTGATGAAAGACAGACTAGATGTCTTGGATGAGCAAATTAGATTTCCAGGTGCTGTTGAAATCTTCAATTCTCGGAGTAGTTCTCAGAGCAAAGAAGAACTGATGCAATATTTTGCTGATAATAATGGCAAACTGACTTCCTCTCTTCTTGAACGCATTAAGGAATTAAATATATTCAGGAGATATTCGAGTGTTACGGAATTTGACGGTTATACATCAATTAAAGCCTGTAAAACCATCTTTGTGGCGGACGAAGACTTTCCTGTACCTTTTACACAAAGTGTGATAGTGGCATTTTCAAAACGAGAATCAGAATTATTATCTAAACTATCAAAGATCACACAAGACTTGTCCAATCTTGTTTCAAATGTACTGAACAGGTTGACTCGTCAGCCGTCCTTGTTGCCTATGAAATTGAAAAGACAACTATGTTGTTATATATTGGAGAAAAAACAGAAGATGAGAAACTGGAACTCCATAGTCAATGTTATGAAATCTATCGAATGGATAAGGAACAGAAATGGAGAATACACAGATTGTAACAAAGTGTACGATCCAGACGACAAATTACTGGTAACTCTGTTTGATAGCCGAAAATTTCCATGCGATGAAGATGTAAAACTTGTGCATCAAATTGGATATCTTACCCGAAAGGATGATTGCTTCCCCAGAGACATAGAAACAGTCTGTAAAAAGATTCATGAAATGCAAGGAAAATCAGAGGAGAGAAAATTCATGGCTATTTCAAATGCACTTTTAGAGATCATGGAGGAGAGTCCTAAGATGGTTAGTCAGATGTCGGAGTACAAAATTTGGCCCTATGAAAAAAACAGAGTTGAACGATATCCAGAGTCCTTGTCCTGGTTCAAAACTGAAGGCTTAGTCGAACTAGACTTGCTACAATCAAGAATGTCAGCTAATCTTATTGGTTCTGTAATGCCAGTTGCTACTCGGAAATGCGACGGGTTGCTGAATTCTGTCAAATCCGCATCACCAAGTGATAAAAATGTTCGGGAACATTTCCGAAATGTGGTAAGGAGTTATTCAAAAACTGAACATTTTGAGTACATGATAATAATGGATTCCATTTACCAATATTTTGAAGAAAGAGGGTGTTTAGATGTTGCAGAGGTTAAAGAATTCATTTTGACAGAATATGGATTCAAAGACGTCAGTTCAATATATATTGAAAGAGAAGTAAAAAAAGATATTGATACAACTCCATATCTATTGCCCCTGCCAGTGGAATTGCATAAATTCAAGATTTTTTTTGGGAAATGTCAGTGTTATTCATCACAAACACCAGAGAGTTTGCTTGAAGTTTTAAGAAAACTGAATGAAAAATACAAAGAGGACTTCCCTGTTGATGAAGTGAAAAGGGACCTTAATCTGATAGTAAAAATTTTGAAATGTCTGTCCAGTCAAAAACAGATCATACATGAGAAACCGTTAAATATTCCAGTGCAATCCCACAATCCAAGGCGTATTATTTTCAAGCCTGCAAACGATTGCGTGTATGCAGATACAGATTGGTTCAGTTTAAAGTTCACAGAGGAAGAAGATTTGAATTTTGTTCATCCAGAAATACATAAAGGTGTAGCAAGAGAATTAGGTGTACAGTCATTGAAAGAGTACACACTTGCTGATGCTGAAGAAATGTTTGAAGGATTTGGCCAATCAGAAAAATTGACGCTGAGGTTGAAATCTCTTCTCGATGGATATAAAGACGGATTATCTGTTCCAAAAGAGTTGATTCAAAATGCCGACGATGCAGGTGCGAAAGTAGTTAAGTTCCTCTATGATGAACGAGAAAATAAAGAAGCAAGATTGTCACTAATTGACCCAAATATGAAATCTCTTCAGGGACCTGCATTATGGGTGTACAATGATGCCGAATTTACTGATGAAGACTTCACGAATATTCAGAAATTGAGCGCTGCAACAAAGAAGGACGATTCTACCAAAATAGGTACATTTGGTGTTGGTTTTAATGCAGTCTACAACCTGACAGACGTTCCAAGTTTTGTGAGTGGAGGAAGTTTGGTTTATCTGGACCCACATGAAGTCTATCTCGGTGAAGCCCTGAAAAGTGAAAGAAGAAGTCCTGGAATTAAATTGCAACTCAAAAACAAGATAATGATGGAAAAAATGAGAGATCAATTCCTCCCTTATGAAAATGTGTTCGGTTTTCAAGCGTCAACATTTCTACAAGGTGGAACGTACCATGGAACATTGTTTAGGTTGCCTCTACGCACAAGATTACAGGCTATGAAAAGTGATATATGCCAAAAAGAGTATTCTACTAAAGAAATGGAGAAACTTATTGATTTAATCAGGAAGGCTGCTGGTAATTTGTTACTTTTTACTCAAAATGTACAAGAATTGCATTTTTATCGTTTGAAGAAAACTTCAAGTTCACCTGCAAAACATATGGAGTGTACATTGATTGTAAAAAAAACGATGCAAGTACCAAGCGACAGAACAATTCTACAACAATTTACCGAGCAACTCAAACTTACCAACATCCCGAACCCTTACCAGTGCATTCAATATCAGGAAATAATTGTACAGCATACACAGCCGGTTCACTGGTTATTATCGTGGTCTGTTGGTAATGGAGAATCCTTTGCCCTCTGGAAAAACAGGAAAAGTGATGGTGCTATACCACTGGCATGCGTAGCTGTTCCTGTGGCGGGAAATGAGACAAATTTGACATGCGTAGATTTGTCGTATCTTCCAGAAGGCTATTACCGTAATGGTAATTTGTTTTGCTTTCTTCCTATGCCAATAGAGACAGGTCTACCTTTTCATATAAATGGTAACTTCTCAATATCCACTGACCGTCAGTGTATTCTTGTCACTTCGTCAGATGAAAAAGAGGACTCTAACCATGTAATATGGAACAAATGCCTCATCAAAGACGCCGTTTTAAACGCTTTTATTGCACTACTATTGCGTTTAAGACAAAAGGGTCAATCTGATCAGATTCATACATATTACTCACTTTGGCCACAACATTTGAATGGCATTTGGAGACTACTAGGAGAGGAATTCTATAGAGAAATTACAAAAGATATTTCACTGCAAATATTTTTTACTTCTAATGGTTGGAAGGCTTTCCATCAATGTAAATTTTTGCATCCGAAATTGCAAGAGGATAAACATTTGAAAAAAATAGCGCTTACAGTGGTTTCAGAGTTTGAGGAAGAGTCATTTATCTGTGATCTGCCATGTGAATTGTTTGAAAATATTAAGACTTTTTGTAAACAAAACCAGATAGTTACACGTCAAATATTTGCATGTGAATACTTTTTAGGCAATATAGAGAGTATAGAATACCAAAACTATGACTATGCTTTGAAAGTTATTCTTTTGTGGGAAGACGACAACATTAAAACATCTCTGGAGAAAACTCCTTGTATTCCAACTCAGCCAAATGGCAGAAAGAGATGTCCAAAAGATCTGGTAGACCCTGATGGAGCTGTTTCAAAATTATTTTCAGATATTGATGAGGTTTTTCCAAAAGATGCTTATCTAGAAAGAAAAAAAACAAGAAAAAATCTACTCAAACTAGGAATGATGAAGGACCAAGTCTCAAAAAACACCTTGCTTGAGCAAAGTAAGGGGGTGCAGAATCTGCTTACGGAATGCCAAAAATGTGCATATGATCGGATTGAACATATATTGCGATTTTGCGGATCCTTAAACCTTTCGGAAACGGATATAGAATTATGGCATAACATTGCTTTCTTACCTGCAGAGCAAAAACCCAATGATTGGCAATATTCATGGTATTTGAACAAAAATCTTAAAGATCAACATGGCAAAAAGCTTTGCAGAATGCATAAGTTTTGCACAATGCCCTTGACGATGTTCTTCCGTCCATGTGATTTATTTTTCTCAATGCAGCAAAATTATGTTGCTTCAAAACAACTTATTTTAGGCTTACCAGTTCAGCAACAAAATGAACACTACTGTTTGCTGAAAAGCTTTGGTGTAAAAAGCTTTGAACAAGTTACGCTGGAAATGTTATCTTCCCAACTTCTAGAAATCATGCAACATGAATATGTACAGGAAAATACAATGGCATTATGTAAAGAATTGTATTGTGCATTTGACAGAAAGCTAGAAGGGAGGCGTAGCACAAATGACACGGCGGTTTTAACAGATTTGTCAAAGAAGAGGTGCATTTTTGTCGGAGACAAGTTTGTGCATCCAAATCGTGTGGTGTTTTCAATGAAATTTAACTGCGAACCTTTTTTGTTTCACTTGAAAGGGAGAGATCTTGGAGGACACAAAGTCTTTCTAAAGGCAGTCGGTGTGCAACAAAAATTCAATGGAGATGAACTAATAACTGTTTTGGGAGAAGTTCAAAAGAAAAATGGGGAAAACAGGCTTTCCAAGGATTCCCTTCATGCTGTGTGTCAAATTGCAATGCTTTTAGAATCAATATCAAATGGCAGTATTTCAGATCAGTTACGAGGTAAACTGTTTCTTCCAGATCATGAACAGATAATGCGTAGAGTCTGTGATTTGTGTCAAAACGACTTTGATTGGTTACCAGAAAGTCCGAACATGACATTTTTACACCCTAACATTACAAAATCAGTTGCAAAATTTGCAAGAATTAAATCTAAAAGAGAGCAAGATTTGTTGACATCCTCATCTGAATTTGGATTTGACTTTGGACAGAGTGAGGATTTAAAGAGCAGAATAAAGTCGCTTCTAGAAGGCTATCCAGAGATAAGTATCTTGAAAGAATTATTACAAAATGCGGATGATGCAGGTTCTACTGAATTGCATTTTATCATGGATTCAAGACATCATAAAACAGATAAATTATTCAGTGACTCTTGGGCAGAATTACAGGGACCAGCTTTATGTGTCTACAATGATAGTGTGTTTACAGAAAAAGACATTCAGGGCATCCAGAATCTTGGGATAGGAAGCAAAACGAGGGACTCGACCAAAACCGGACGTTATGGAGTTGGGTTCAATGCAGTGTATCGTTTAACAGATGTTCCTTGTTTTCTGACAAGAACGGATGATGAAAGCATTTTGTGTGTTCTCGATCCCCATTGCAAGTATATACCACATGCAACAATACAAAAACCAGGACGAATGTTTGAAGATGCCTACAATTACCTTCGCAAACGTTACCCAGATGTACTATCGTGCTATCTTATCAATGAAAGGATATGGGAGAAAAGGAAAGGAACGCTTTTTAGATTTCCTCTGCGAAAAACGAACTCTGAAATATCTCAGAAATGTACCCAAAACACCATACAAGAAATGTTAGAGACATTCAAAGCTGAAATGGGTGAAAATATGTTGTTTCTTGACAATGTTAGAAAAATTAAAATCTCAAGTATAGGAGGAAATGGCAAAATGAAATCAGAATTCTTTGTTGAGGCTGAAAAGTCCGTAGAGAATGGAATTGATCCGGCAACTGCTAAAATACAGCTTGCAAAAAACCCGGATTTTCATTTGAATTTAAGTTACAACCTGAAACTGAATTACAATAGAGAATTCAACGAAAAATGGTTGATTGTGCAACAATATGGTTTTGAAAGTGAACGCAATGCTATGGGAGAACTTTCAAAAAAACTAGGCCTACTTCCAGTTGTTGGTGTAGCAATTCTAAGATCGCAGTTGTACAAAGACTTTTCTTATAAAGCATTTTGTACACTTCCTTTACCTGTGGAAACTGGGATACCGATGCACATGCATGGCCAATTCGCTTTACAACATGACACTCGCACAAACATATTTTGGCCTGATGTAACTTCGTATTGGGATGAAAGATATCAATGGAATAAATGTTTAATCAATTGCGTTGCAGTCCCTGTATATGCAAAGACACTTGAAATCTTGAAAGATGATCTTTGCAAACACGGAAACTACGAAGTATGTCGAATGCTTCATTTTCATAATCTGTTTCCTGACATCCCAAAAATGAAAGAAATATTTTATTATCTAGCCATGTGCTTTTACAAATACACTGCCTCTAAAAACTTGGAGATTTTTCCAGTTATTCAATATGCAGAAAGGAATTCAACATGCAGATGGGTAGCCATCCAATCTGATGTTTACTTTGATGATCTAGAAGAACACTTCGTACATCTATTTCCCTCTGAAAATGATATCGACAAGAAACGTCAGGAAGAAGCAGCAAAATTTGCAAACGTGCTTCGAAATGTTGGCATGAAATTGTTGAATTCACCATTATGGATATACAACAGTATGGAAATGGCAGACATTCCCACGAAAAAAATAAGTCCACGATCTGTTTTGAATTTTTTCCAACATTTCAGTGATATTGATAGAAAATCAGGAAGATATAATTTACTAATTGATGTTGAGATCTGGAAGACATTGTTAAAATCTGTACAGAATGTCATTAGAACCCTTCAATTTTGTCTGCTTGACAAGTCATTGAAAAGTAACGAATTCGAGGGTGTGCCTTTACTGTTAACAGCAGATGGATTCCTCAGGAAATTTACAGCAAAGAATATAATTTACCATACATATTTAAGCGATTACATTAGGATGTTCCCTCGATCTCAACACCAGCTTTTGCATCATGATCTTAAAACTATTGTTCGGGGTAATATGTTCAAACCGTTCATCAAATATATTAAATTAGATGTGCTGTCTGAACTTCTGAAAGAAAATTTTCCATGTCAAATGCAAGGATGCAGAATTGCTGTACAAAAGATTGATTTTCCATCGCAGAGGTGGTTGCAATTGTTTTGGTGCTTCGTTGAAAAGTTGTACAAGAAATTTACATATAAGGGAAAGGGGGGTATCGAAAAATTTGTGGATGTAATGAAGCTTCATATTAAAATATGGGCGCTGGTGCCTGTCATAAGCCAAAACGGACCTGAATCTAAAATGCTGTACCCTATACAGGACGGAAAGACCGTATTCAATCTAATTCATAAAGTTCAGTCAGATGTAGGCAAAGTGACTCAGGCGATGAAAAGAATGTGTCTCCCTTATCTGGATATGTCCGAAATTGCAATCCCCACAAGCGGAAAAGAACATAAAATGAAAAATTGCCGATGGAATGTTGAAGATGAGTCTTTAGTTCTTCGCTTTTTGGTTGCTACTACTGACAATCCTCTTGATATTCTGCAGTGTATTGTGTCAAATATTCATCAGTTAGCAAATAGGTCAGAGTGTGAAACTGTAATGGAATATTTTGAAAGCAACCTTTCCAAATTAAGATTTCATCAAGACACAAGAAAATGTTTCAGAGTTTTACCATTTTACGAAAATGTCTTGGGGGATTATCAAGCACTTGATGGAAATTCGAACACTGTTGTTGTGCTTCCAAACGGAATCCCCGAAAATGGGCTGTACGAACTTGGATCAGTGTGTAGAATACAATTTTTGAAGCACAAAAGTTATACTGAAGTTTTCAGATATGCTGGGTGTACAATCGTTGATGTTGTAGAACTTTACAAGGATTACATTCTTCCCAATTTTAATCAATTGCCAGAAAAGGATGTTTTGATACATGTACAAAAGCTTAAAGATGATGTTCAGCTGACTCCAGCAATGGAAGATCTACTGAAGCAAACAGCTTTTCTGGTGAAAAATGATTGTAGACAACGGGCATGTCAATTTTATAACCCACAAATTGAATTATATTCTTTACTCTGTCAAGAAAATGACATTTTACCAGCACCATTTTATGAGGAGAAATGGATTCCTTTTTTGATACGGTGTGGTTTAAAGAGTGAAATTACAGAAGAAATATTTCTTGAATTTGCATTGCGTGTCAAGGAAAAAGGAAGAAAATCCAGTATGTGCATGGCCGTTAAAAGATGCTCAACAATTTTGATTGAAATCTTGAAGAGAGAGAAATTTTTTGATATGTGTGAGCAGTTCATGAATAAAGTTAAAGACATTCATTTTATCCTGCCTCATAGAGTTGATGACAGGCTGAGAATGATCCATCATCAATTTGCCGACAGTCAGTTGTTGAACTTTGCAGACTCAGAACTTGTGAAGAATGAGGAATTAGTGTGGACAAATTGTGGGATTCTAAATAAAACAGCGTGCAGTGTTGTTGATGATCAAGATGTGTGGCAAATATTTGGGCATGACAAAAAACCGCCTGAGGAAAAGGTGGTTCAACATATCAAACTTGTATGTTCAAATCTTAAAGCAGATCGAAGGGCAGAGTTTGATGAAAATCTAGAAATTTACCAAAAATTGTGTTCTGTATTTCAAACAATTTATTCATACTTGGAAAGTTCAAGTAGTGGCATGATAGATTTGCTCAGAGACACCTCATTCATATATATCATGGAGAGAAAAGCATTTGCTACACCAAATAAAGTGGTTGTAAATATGGAAGACAGTTACGAAATCCCTCCATATCTCTATAAAGCTCCAACGTATTTTGGACAGTTTCACTCGGTCTTCCAAAAATTTGGATCAGCTGAAAAATTATGCAGCAATCATTGTGCAGATGTTCTTGGAGCAATCTTTAAGGAAACGGAAGGTGATATCACTGAACCAAATGAAAGGAGAAACACGATCAAAGCTGTTAAGATTCTTTTTGAGAAACTGAAGCAAGAGCCTTCTGATGTCCAGTTGAAGTCACTAATTTATTTTCCAAGTCGTGAGCATAAGCTTATGCCCAGCACAGATATTGTTGTAGTTGATGATCGAGTTTTAGAAAAACGAGTTAACAAAGGAAAACCTGAATTGAATTATTTCATAGGGTTCAATGAATTGGAAATGGAAAGTGTGCGTGATCCAGTGAAAACAATTTGCCTCATTCCTGTCGAGTACAGGCCCAAATTACTTTCAAAAATTGTAACAGAGGAAATATCAATGGAATGCCAAAGTAAGAAAAGTAGAAGTGATAAGGCAAAATATTTGCAAAACTTTTTGTGCTGTGAAGAATTTGTTCGAGCTGCTATTCGCTTGGTTCGACATGAACGATATAAACAAGACAAGCCATGTGGAGATGAGGAAGAAAATCACATCAGAGATGCATTTTCAAAGTTGAGAATATTTGAGGTGGACAATTTAACAACCGTATTGAAACTGAAGTCGGAAATAATAAAAAACACAGAAATGAAGCGGATTCTTTCCTATGTGAGCGATGAGGAGAACCCAGATATACTATACGTTTACTTGAATTCAGAAAAGCGTTTAGAAAATATCAAGTGGATTGAGTCCATTGCAGATGAGTTGACTTGTGTCATTAATTTCATATTGAAAAATGAACTGAATGAAAGTTGTCTACATCTTGCCCATATCCTTCGTTTCATTGAAAATCCGATATCCATCGAATCATATCTAGACAGCAAGCAAATAATTTCAGTTGAAGACACATGCTCAAGTAGTGCGCCTTTTATTCCAGAGTTGGGATCAGAAATTCCAGTCAATTTACATCACTTATTGCAGAATTCATTTGAATCACTTGAAACAAATGAGTTTGTTGGATATGAACAATTTGATCCTTTGATAGACAATGACTCTGAATCAGAAAATTCTATTCCAGTTCTTTTGTTTGCACAAGTGGAAAGCGACGAAACAAAGGAAATAAAAAATACGTGGAATAAAAGGTTCAAAATCAATATTGGCTTAGAAAATCCTGTTACTGTCAATGCAACTCGAATATACAAGTTTGTCAGAAAGTTCAAGAGGAGTGAACAATGCTTAGAAATGGCAATGTGTGCTCAAAGTGCATCTAATGAGCACAACCATCAACCCAGGAGTGGACGAGGAAAAAATCTGAAAGAAGAGAAGAACGTTATTAAAAATATAATGAAAGATTCTATCAAAAAACCTTTTGATGAACGGAAGAGAATATGGAAGCGACTACTCTTGCAATACCATCCAGACAAACATATGGATAACAAAGAATTTTACACAAAACTTACTCAGTACATCAATAGTTTAATTCAAAGAATTATTGAAGGTCGTACATTAAACTACGACAGTGAAGACGATGTTGATGGACAATCTGGATTTAGGAGACCTCATCAACGGCATCATCCGTCCCGTTCTCCATCAAGCCACGGCTTTAACTTCTCATCTTTTTATGAGCATTGCTTCAGCCGTGGAAAATCATATGCTGAATATGAGAATACCTACACCCGTCCACCAGATGACCAAGGATATTTTCGAGAATTTAGGAGACGTGGTACTCAACCTGGTCAAGCCGATAGGTGGTATCGCCAGGCGGAATACGACGTCGCTGCTACGCAGTGTTGTGAGGGCCTTGATAATACTCACAACTGGATTTGCTTTAAATGTCATCAGGTAGGGTAATCTGTCTTTTAAAGAATTATATTCTCTATGTTTAAAAAACTCATAGAATACACTGTAAACAACTGAATTATGATGGCAGAATTGGACGCACAGTCAATTCTTTATATGCTGTTCTAAACTAAATCAGGGGCCTCCGTGGCCGAGTGGTTAGAGCATCGGGCTCAAAATCACAAAGTCTCTCACCTCTGTCGGCGCGTGTTCGAATCTCGGCCACGGCGTTATGTGAGCAAGTTTGCCAGTTTACTTGCGGAAGGTCGGTGGTCTCTTCCCAGGTACATTGTATCTGGGTTCTCTCTTCCACCAACAAAAACTGGACGCCACCAGATAACTGCAAAATTGTTGAGTGTGGCGGAAAGCAATAAATAATCAATCAATCTAAACTAAATCAAATCCTGTGGTCATCTTCCCAAACAATTTAAACAACCCAGATATCCTAAATCAATTGGTATATCCATTTTTTTTGTAAATTTTAAAAGTATAACATTATTTGATGCATAGAAAGGTCAATATGAATTGTGCAAAAACGAACTTTAGTCATATTCATCAAACAGATGATCGATGAATTCTGGTTTATTATATAATTGAATGATTCCAAACTTTCTGGTTGGCTGAAATCCAACAGATCAGGAAAAAGAATGTTATGTTCAATTTCATATGCCTTCGAGGTGTATATGGCATATGACTTTTCCAACATCCTGAAGAAAAATGAAATTTTGAGTCTCAAATTGATAAAAGTTATAATTTTTTTTTTGGGTCATCCAATGAAATTCCGTGTCCCTAATAAGTTTTGACTAGATCGTGTACCCTGACTATAAACAAAGGTGTCTGACCAGACACTGTTTATTTTGAAAGATGTCAGTAATATAATAACACAATAATTATCGTATTCGTTGATATTGGAGAATAGGACAATATTTCAGGATTATCGTAATTTGATGTTCTATTCGTTTTAATAAATATACTGCTGATAGTACTTTATATCATTCCATGTTTTATCAAAAAAATGCATAGTTATTCTTGCAATTTTTAAGGCTGTCGAGAAAGCATTAAAAGCTCTACTATACCAGAAGGATGCAGATTTAGTCATGCGTACACACAATCTGCTATTGTTGGCATCAAGGTCTGGCAAAAGTGAGCTGACATCTCTTGTACAGAAATTTGAGGAAATAACGGGATCGTATGAAGCCATGAGGTACCCGGATGTGATACGGGGGTCAGTTCCATCAGAAGTCTATAGTAAAGAACAAGCTTCTGGAGCTTGTACAGTTGCAAAACAAGTTTTAGAGTTTGTCAAGAAAGAACTTAAAACATTAAGACGTTCGATCTGAGAAACAATCAAAATAACAGCTTTTCGATGGATGTAAGAAATATGTTAATATGACTGTAATATCATATAATGTTAGTACTATAATCTTTATTGAGACGAATACATATTTTAGATTGTTTTAAATATATATGTTTATATGTTTTCATTTAACTGTACATTCTAATTCAACACCCTCGTAAATCCCTAATGTATGGCGGATATATTGCAATCAATCATTCACCATCATAATTTATCATTAATGTTGCTATTCGAGAAAAATCTGTTTAAAAACATTTGTGAATGATATTTTTTTTTTGTGTACATATTTTCCAATACTGTAAATATTGATATGTTGTATATGTATTCAGGAATATCATTTTATGCCTCCGTAACGGGCATGTAGTTCTTGGTCTGTCTGTTTGTCAGCAAAAACTTCAACCTTGACCAAAACTTTTGAATGGATGTTAATAGGGCTTTCGTATTTCACATGTGGTCTGTCTGTTTGTCAGCAAAAACTTTAACCTTGACCAAAACTTTTGAATGGATGTTAATAGGACTTTCGTATTTCACATGTATACTCCTTGTAACAAGACCTTTTTGGTACCAGAATAACTTTGATAACGGCGGCATTAGTGTTTCACAAATAAATCCTGATTTGTAGATATAGGTGTCAGTGGAATAGTTTACCTGATAATATCTATATTTCAAATGCAGATGTGATTTTCAAAAATGCCCTTGAAAACTTGTCTTGATGGCAAAATATTTTGTACATAATATTATTGAGTCTAGTTTTATTTCAATTTATATATGTACTATGTATTTTCTTAATTCACACATGTACTATTTTTTCCCTCAAATTTATGCATATGCTATATTTAGAAATACGTAGGATTGTCGAGTAAAATGTAAATTAATAGTTAATGATGAATTTTACTCCATACAGATGAATCATAATGTAAATATGTTCTGTTGCCTTAATTCTGAGGTATCATTTTTAATTGTAATACTAGAAACAACCAAGAACATATGGGGTCAGTTAACACAGCAGTACATCTTGATTTATGACTGACAAAGATTATCTCTCTTTGGCTCTCACAAACATACCACTCTTTAAAAGTATGAATTTACCGACCATATCTCTACCGAAATTTTCTCTTTTAGATTTTATTAATCATTCTGAAATCATTTTGAATAAACCTTTTTGGCAGCAACAAATATATCTGTAAAACGTGTTTGATGTAGGACACCTGCGTAATACATCCTAATGTCATAAATGGATCAACTTTCATTCTTTATGCTATATATATATATATATCATTGCAAAATACCATTTGTGATGAATAACAATTTAAACATACCATGATTGAAATACAAACTTCATTTTATTTTATATATCTAGGTAAGAGAAGAGTGAAAGTTTTGAATGTGATAGACGTTTCCATATGAGTGAAAAAAATTCTCGTGTGGGATGTTAGAAATATGCAATCAATCGAGTGTGATATTTTTTGCAGTTATATGAAATGCATGAGTGTTCAGAATAGAATACGCCGAGACCATGCCAAAAATTGTAAATATTGGTGTTGTTATTAGTATAAAAGTTGTATATAGTTGATATATATATATATATATATATATATATATATATATATATATAAGATAATGTTTCACGTATGATTTACACGTGTATACTTACTATATATATATATATATATATATATATATATATATACAATAAACTTTGTGTGATCAATGCAGCAAATGCCAATAGAGTTTGAAATTCATTCACGTATATAAAGATGTGTCAAGAAATTCTGATGAAAAAAAAACTACCTTTGTCTAAATATGTTGAGTGTTGAAGTCTGGCATTGGCATATACTAAAGACTGTTCAATTCTACAAAGCAAGAGTTGTCAATCTTGCTTTCAAATTATGTAATGAATGCCAGATTAAAAAGGGACCTCAAATTTGGACTATTCTTCAGTTTGTGAATCCCTTGTTTGTATTTTCTTATTTTATATAAACACACTGTTATATTCTGTACTTATGATATATGATGTACAGTGCTCTATATATATCACATGTTTCAAAGTAAAATGAAATATGTTGTATAGATTCTGATACTTTAATATTTTTGTACAAAGATACTGAAGAAATAGCATTAGTAATTCATTGAAAGTGTACCAGTATGAAGCGTTGCAATGCATACTCTCATGTATTTTCAAACTTGAAAACTATTTCTTATATGAATATTCTACTTTTATTTCTGTCGGAATTCCCAGCAGTTAAAATAGACGTGCTATATATTATTTTTCAAGATACATACATGCATTGTTCACAACTGCATCGCATTCATGAGGAAATGGCTATAATTATAATTGGTAACGAAAAGAAATAAAAAAAGCCTTTAAAATGTAAATATTATGATTTGGACGCATTGTAACGATATTGACATTAACACTTACGATGTACCACCAGAAATTTAAATATATGTGTGTTATACATAACACTCCCAAAATGTTTTTAGCTCACTTGAGCCGAAATATAGGCCAAGGGGACTCAGGTGAGCGATTTGGCCCATGGGCCTCTTGTTTTACATGCACTTGAGACTGTATTTGTTTCTTTGAAAGTTAGAACATGATCATTCCACATCACTGTGTTTTCTTTAGATATTTTGTATTAATTAAAGCAGTCCATGCATGTAATCATTGTCTGAGTGTGTTAAAAACGCAAGTGTTAATGACATATATATTTGCATGTGTGTTTTGATAAAGTATTCTTTTCATATCGACCTAACAAATTTACATTTGTATGATTATACAACAAATACGTTTTATTGCTTTAATAAATATATGATAATTTAATATGTTTTACATTGATTTTCTCAGGGTCATAGGATTATTGATTGATTATATATTGTTTAACGTCCCGCTCGAGAATTTTTCACTTATATGGAGACATCACCATTGCCGGTGAAGGGCTGCAAAATATTGGCCTATGCTCGGCGCTCAGGGCCTTTGAGCAGGGAGAGATATTTATCGTGTCACACCTGCTGCGACACGGGATCTCGGTTTTTGCGATCTCGTCCGAAGTACCGCCCCATTTAATCGTCTCTTATGACAAGCAAGTGGTATTGAGGACCTACTGTAACCCGGATCCCCATGGAGTTGGGTGATAGGACATTAAAATAGCATGTTTTGATTTTTAATGACCCTTGTCAAGACGAACCTAAGTAAAACATGAGCGACATGGTGCATTTGTGTTCAACAAACACATTCGGTTTCAAATTTAAACCAGTTTATATTTAAAATATTGTAATATTTTGAAAGGGGATTTTACTACGATTTTCAATCAAAATTTGAAAACTTTCAATTTTGGGTCCACCATGCAGTCTAGGTGAGCTATCAGCATATCATCTATGTTGGGCACTAATTGAAATTTCATTATTTCAGCTTCTCAAAAATGAATGTGCAAATGTTGCATGCTGAAGGTGAGGGAACAAGAATTTTGAATTTTACAAGGTTTCTTAGAATTGGGATAAAACTTATTAAAAAATCTTCCCTACCCTTGGATATGAAAGGAACTGTATGTAGGTAGGAGAAGGGGTGTCTAGAGATGGATCAAATACAGAGAATATTGAGAAGTAAAGCAGAATGGAGTCGCTGAGTGCAGTTATATATAGCATACCATTGGAAATGTCTTGGAAGCATTGGAGAATGGCCACTTGAGGGATGACGCGGAATCGCATATTTACAGTGACAATGTTTGTTCATTTTTCGCCACACTCAACAATTTTTCAGTTATCTGGCGGCTTCCAGTTTTTGTAGGTGGAGGAGAGAACCCAGATACAATGTGTCCGGGAAGAGACCACCGACCTTCCGAAAGTAAACTGGCAAACTTTCTCACATATATCGGCGCGAGCGGGATTCGAACCCGCGCTGACTAGAGGTGAGAGGCCTTGTGATTTGGAGCGCAATGCTTTAACCACTCGGCCACGGAGGCCCCACAGTGACCATGTGGTAGCTATATTCGTCAGTTATGACCATGAATGCAAGTAGAAATACTTGAAACTAAAGCGATACACTTATCATAAGATCACGAGCTCCAATCATGACAATGAGCTCTATTTAACTCTTAAAAATAATAAGCCCGCATACCTAATTATCGACAGTCAATATGATGTGTGCATACCGTAAACTGATGTTTAGCATGTAAAATGAAAGTTTTCTACTAGTATAATTTTGTATTCTTTATGGGAGGTACGGGATTGATCACTGTTCGTTATATTCACCTTTTAATACACCATTCCGAATCGGAGAACATAAAATAAAATTTCGGGAAATTACTAGACTGTGACGTCACCTTCAACAAGATCTTCCGACATCTGCAGGACACTGAAAATAAAACTCGTTTAAAGTCAGCTTTCGCAAAATCTATGATGCTGGCGGTAAACTAACAACTCAACTTTATGACAAACGGGATGATTTCAATTTCTCCATCGTCAACTTCCCTTATCTATGTGGCAATATTCCATCATTACCTGCATATGGTATTTTATCTCCCAACTGATTCGATACGCAAGAGCTTGTTCTGCATATGATCACTTTTTAAATCGAGGCGGGCTACTGACAAAGGAGTTGATGTTACAGGGGTTTATACAGTCTCGTCTAAAGTCAGCATTTCGCAAATTTTATGGTCATTATAACGATCTAGTTTGCCAGTATAACTTACCATTAAGTCAAATGCTGTCCGATGTGTTTCATACCAATTGTTAGGCCATTCTTGATATACTGATTCTGACTTCGGATTGCTCCGTTTACTTGATCGGAATATAGGGCTCACGGCGAGTGTGACCGGTCGACAGGGGATGCTTACTCCGCCTAGGCACTTAATCCGACCTCTGCTATGACCAGGGGTTCGTGTTTGCCCAGCCCTCTCATTTATATTTTCTATAGGAATTACGAAATTGAATACTGTTAGTGATCTTGGCATTTTGATGGTCTTTATATTATTGCAAATACAAACTATCACTTAGTAGAATGCTGCCTGACGTGTTTCATGTCAATTGTTAAGCCATTCTTTACATATTGATTTTGACTACGGATTACTCCGTTTACCTGATCAAGATGTAGGGTTCACGGCAGGTGTGGTCGGCAAACGGGGAGTGCGTAGACTCTTCCAAGACATCTGACCCTACTTCTGGTATTTCCAAGGTCGTATTTGCCTAGTTTTCATTTGGGGGTGGGGTGGGGTGGGGTATGAAATTGATCATTGGTTGTTTTCTTCAGATTAATATTTAAAGCTGCATTGATAAGACGGTCTAGCATAAATCAAGTGTTCACAAATTTACACAATAAAGCTTTCAAAATCTAATTCTAACACGAAATATTATCACCATGTAGATTTCCGAGGGGAAAACATAGATGGATGAGATTCATCATTGTTTGTTATCTTCAATTGCTCATTAAGAATTTAAACTGAAATTACCATCTACGGTGTTACGGGAATCTTGTTATCTTTAATCCTCCTAAGCCGTGAATCATTGAAAGACGAAACGTTCGCGAAAATTGCTCGTTAAATGAGTAATTGTAACACGTTAATGACCCCCTAATGACAGATAATGATTTCTAACGAGCATGAAACTGTAAAACTATGAAGTAAAAATTAGTAGAGTAGCTAGCCAAATTTATGTATATTCCAGGGTTTGGAATCCCCTTGGGGCTCAGGGGGGCGACACGCCCAGACGCTCCTGCGATCTGACACTTTTTAAATGTAAAACGCATACGTTCTAAGACTGTATTTGGTTTATTATACCACCAATAAATTTAACGATTTTAAATATCTTAAAGTCTAAATTTGCCTTGATCACGTTTATAGTTGAAGTATTTTCAATTGCTGTTCCCTTCCATAAGCACCTGATGTATAAACGATGAAAAGTGTGATGAACAGAGTGGTCAATCTCATAAATCCTATAAAGAATACAAAATTAAAATTAGGGCAAACACGGACTAATTTTTATACACCAAAGGTGAGATCGAATGCCTAAAAAGAGTTAACGGGTCACACCCGCCGTGAGCCCTTTATCTTCAAAAGGTAGGTGGAGTAATCCGTAGTCAAAATTAGATTATGAAAAAAGACCTGATCATATGTAGAACATGATCTTGCGTATATAATCAGTTGAAAGACATAAACACCATATGCAGGTGATAATAGAATGTTGTTACATACTCGTAACTATGGCAAGTTGACAATGGAGAAGCTATAATCAAAGAAATCACCGCATATGTCAAAGAGATATGTTGTTAGCTTGCCCTGTTCAATAAAATATGCAAATTTGAAGCAGATACAGAAGACTCTTTGTTGTCTTTTATTTTAAGTTAACTGACCTATATCCAATCGACATATGAATGAAAATAAGTATACGTAGATATTAATGAGAAATTCCAGCATATCTTAATATGAATTTATAGTAATTGTGCATATAATCAGAGTAGTGTTTAACAAAGTAGATTATTGGATGATATTGGTATTTTCATTTTCCATTTTTATGGAAGAAGCAACTGTTTATAATGTAAAACGGCTACTCTTTAATTTATCATGAAGAATTGCTGTGTAAAGTGTTGAAAAGTCATACGTCGTGATGCTATTGATTTAGAAAAAGTGTTGTGATTTCCGATTTACTAAAAGTTCTTACCGGTAGCTCAGTGGTTAGAGCGTTCGCTTCGTAACGGGAGGTCGTGTGTTCGAGCCCCGTTTGTGCCATGGTCGTGTCAAACCTAAGCAGTACGAAAGGTAGTGATTGCTCCTTCGCCAAACGCTCTGCATTTAGAAGTGAGAATCATGAGTTTTTCGGATATGGCCTTACAAACGGAGGTCCGAATCACGGTAGGCGTTGGCAAGTTAAAGAACCTTCACTGTTACGGCCCTGAGCGCTAAGCATAGGTCCAAATTTGTGGTACTTCACCTACGGCTGGTGATGTCTCAATATGAGTGAAAAATTCTCGACAGGACGTAAAACAAACAATCAAACTATAAGTTCTTTGGAATTATTTTAGAATTCACATTTGATTTACACCTCTTCTCCAAATGTTGGAGCATAATATGTCTGAAGATTCGTCACTGCAGTTTTAAAATATTTTCGTGAATAACAAAGATGGGGGCGTTGAAGATCATTTACTACATCCATCAATGAATCTCTGTACGGTTGTTTGCTTTTTACGTCACTTGTATATATTGAGACATCACCAGATACAAGTGAAGAACCTTAAAGTAGACCATGATAGGTAGGAGCATTCACTACCTATGTTTACGTCCTAGGTCCCAGACGTCTTGGCATTGCCAAGAGCGGGGCTCGAACTCACGGTCTTTCATTTACAAAACGAACGCTCTACCACTGAGCTATCACGACCGGTTCTGTTTGAAAGGTTTTGTTACGTTTTGGAATCCAGTATAGGTACAGTACCTCATATTTACTTGTCTCATTGACTGCGATATTTAAATGTGTTTAAAACGAAAACGTGATTTTGATTGATTGGTTGATTCTTTGTTGTTTTACGCCACACTCAGCAATATTTCAGTTATCTGGTTTTTTGGTGGAGTAGAGAACCCAGATACAATGTACCCGGGAAGAGACCACAAACCTTCTGAAAGTAAACTGGCAAACTTTCTCACATATACCGGTATGAGCGGGAATCGAACCCGCACTGACTAGAGTCGAGAGGCCTTGTGATTTTGTGCGCAGTGCTCTAACCACTTGAATGAGGCCCCAGCGTGATTTTGAATATTTTCATCCTTTGAAAGGGAACTTTTGAGTTTTATTTGGATTACCAAATGTGGAAGTAAAGTCAAGTTTGTTTAATACAGAGTTGTAATAATAAACCTTAGAAACAAAGTAAATGTTATTAAAAGCAGTTGGAATCAGGACGTATTCCTTATGTAAGCAATGCCATTCTTTCATCACTTCTGTTATACTAAACACAAAAGGATGGTGGTGCGTATCTTTAATTCAAACGTGTTTAATATATAAAAGATCTTGTGACAAGGAATCTACAAATGTACATAAAATATGAAAGCCTAACCTTAAATAGTACAGGAAATATTACATGGCTAGTTGTCTTAAAAGTATGTCAAAATTCAAGGTCAAGAAAATTACAAGGTCAAAAACTTGAGACCCAAAATAAAAGTCGTGTTTCAAGGAATGCATATATGAAATATAAGTGCCATATTCCTCAATTCACAAAGATTACGAGCAAGGTTAAAGTTTTGAATAAAGTTCGAAATTTGGATCTAACTCTAAGGTCAAGTCAAAGATCATGAAAGGTCTTGAGATGTTTATAGACAAACTCCTGACTTAAATTGTTATGGAGATATCGAATACGTTAGGTTTTCTTAAAAGTAGGTCAAACCCGAAGGTCAAGGTAGAGTTAAAAACCAGAAAGGTATATATTGTGTATGAAATATGTTCCTTTCAAAAGTTATAAGGAAGGTCAAAGGTTATAAGGAAGGTCAAAGGTTTGATTAAAGCCATATATGTCGTAACCTTTGGATATTCCATGTGACGTTACACGCGGAAGTTCGAAAGGCGACATCCCCGTGTGGGTCCGGGGTGATAAGAATTGGCCCACAGTATCCCCTGCTTGATCGTAAAAGGCGACTAAAAGGGGCGTCCTGTTTGCCGTGGGATGTGACCCGTGTCGGTGGAAGAGGGGATCCTGGTGGCTGAGGTTGATGGGTGTTAAGGTTACAACGCTCATTGACCAACACTCCACTTTGGCCCTAATTTCATCTAAACGGGCGGACGTGCTTGGCCCGGCACGTTCAATCGGCTGGTCACGCCTAGCTTGGACTTTATTTATACTTATTTAATACAGATACTTGTTACCTTTTACTGATTTAGTGTCAATGTTTTCTTTGTGGTTTAATAATGATAGTAATATATTGGAAAACTCCTGTCTTCTTGTCTTGTACATAAGACTATTTGTTACACATTCAAAATTACATGTACTTTAATATAGATATCGTCTAAGCGGTGGCTAGGGTCAATTGGGTGGATACGTCCATCCGAGTATAACACTGCTGTATCCTCTTGGTGTTTGTCTTCTGCTGGGATGTCCCCAGAAGACGGCATCGCCCTTGTTGGCGCTCCGAGGCGGGCGGGGAGCAATGGTGCTGAACCAAATTTACTTCAACATGGCACTCAAAAACAACAAAAGAAAACTTGTGGAGGATGAAGACTCTGGGTCAGACACTGAACGAAGTGAAAATTGGGCTAGATATATTATTTTATCAACGCTTGATGAAAATGAAAAGCCTGTGACAAAACTTTCTCCGTTTGTAATTGACAAAACTTTGAAAGGAATAATCGGAGAAGCCCAGTCAGTTAAAAAAAATGAAAAATGAAACTCTGTTAGTTGAATGTAAAAACAGAAAACAGTCTGTGGTTTTACAATCCGTCTTGAAATTTGGCGGAATTAAGGTCATCGGAACTCCAAGCTCTAGATTAAACTGGAGCAAAGGCGTTATTAGAGACAAGGGACGAGACCTTGGTGACTTGGAGGAGACAGAAATAACACAGGAGTTGAAACCTCAAGGTGTCCTTTTCACAAAACGCATTAAAATCAAGAAAAATGGGAATCATATTCCAACTAATACCTACATTCTTGATTTTGACACCCCCAATCCACCTGATAAAATTAAGATTGGATATTATTGCTTGAAAGTAGAAACATTCATACCCAATCCTTTACGTTGTTTTAACTGCCAAAAGTTTGGCCATGCATCAGATCGTTGCAAAAACAAAAAAGTGTGTTTCAGATATAGTTCTGAAAACTGTACAGCAGAAAACTGCAAAGAAGAACCCAAATGTGTGAACTGCAGCGAAAACCACCCATCCTCGTCAAAACAGTGCAGTGTTTGGTTAAAAGAAAAAGAAATACAGAAACTTAAAGTTGAAAAACATCTTAGCTACCCTGATGCACGGAAATTATATAATATTCACCATCCTAATATATCATATGCAGCTGTGTTAAAAAAGAAATCTACCAGAGAGATTGCTTGCCAAACAGATCCAGAAATGACATCCCCTAAACAAAATGACTCTCGTTCAATTGTTCAAGATCATGTTGATACTGTCTCACCAAAACAGCTTGTTTCTGCTTCCTCCAAGCCTCAAATTCATCCTAAACCAAGTGTGTCCAACATTTCAAAACCAACTAATAAACAACCAGAGAAAAAAATTGACAAAGACTCAGAGTCTTCTAAAAAACCATCAAAAATAACCACAAAAAGTGATAGAATACCAAAAGGGATGAGAGATCCCATATCTGTACACAACAGATATGGTATTCTGGAAGAGGAGAGGATGGACACGTCGTTTTCTCAATCCAGAAGCCACAGCCTCTCTCCATCAAGAAACAAAACAAGGATAAAATTTAATTAATCATAATACATTCATCTAAAATCATTCAATGGAATTGTCGAGGTTTTAAAATCAATTTTAATGAAATATCACTTCTTATACAAAAATTTAATCCCGTAGCTTTTTGTCTTCAAGAAACACACCTTAAAGAAAGTGACAATATAACTTTGAAACATTACTCCTTATACAACTGTTATGACCCAAGTGACGATCGAGCAAAGGGTGGGTCATCAATATGTGTAAGAAACAATATCTTACACAGTGAACTTAAACTTAAAACTAATTTACAGGCTACAGCAGTTCGTGTTTCTCTTCATAAAACCATTACACTGTGTTCAATTTATATTCCCCCACAATACAAATTAGAATTACAAGAGTTAAACAATTTAATCAATCAACTTCCTTCTCCTTATCTCATTATGGGAGATTTTAATGGTCATAATCCCTTGTGGGGTAGTGATAAGTTAACTGATAAAGGCAAAAAGCTAGAGGATTTTGCAAATCAAAATAATCTTTGTATTTTAAATGATGGTTCCAATACCTATCTTCATCCTGGAAATGGTTCTTATACATCTATCGACATCTCTTTGACAGATCCTACTTTAGCTTGTGACCTTTCATGGACTGTCCACGACGATCTATGTGGCAGTGACCATTTCCCTATTTTAATTGAAGATATAATTCCTTCCAATAATAACAAAAAACAAAATTGGAAGCTAAATAAAGCAGATTGGAATTTGTTCAAAAATCTTTGTATTGATACAATAAAAGAAAATATTTTGATCAATGAAAATGATCCAATTTTAAAATTTACAAATATTGTTTTAGAGAATAGCGAGAAAGCTATTCCAAAAACCTCGACAAATCCAAAGAAAATTAAAAAGCCATGGTTTAATGATGCATGTAAAGAGGCGATTAAACAACGCAAAAAAGCTGAAAAACGTTTTAATTTATCCCCGTCTCATACAAATTTAGATAATTATAGGAAATTTAGAGCAAAAGCCCGTAGGACCTGTAACTCAAGCAGGAAAAATTCATGGAGAGATTTTGTTTCCAAATTAAATTCACACATTCCTATTAATAAAGTTTGGAACGCAATTAAAAAGATTAAGGGCAAAAATACAAATAAACAATTCCACCATTTGAAAGTTAATAATGCCACAATTACTGATATCACAGACATATCTAATAGCATTGCAAATGCTATATCCAAAAACTCATCCACAGAACATATGTCTGCTAAATTTATTGACGTTAAAAACAGAGAAGAACGGAAACATTTGAATTTTACTTCTGATAATTTAGAAAATTGCAACAAACCATTCTCCATCGATGAATTAAAACACTCTTTATCAAAATCGCATGACACTGCTGTAGGTCCAGACGAAATACACTATCAAATACTTAAACATCTTCCAGAAAGCAGTCTTCAATGTCTTTTATCAATATTTAATAAAATTTGGGAAACAAACAATTTTCCAAAATCTTGGAAAGAAGCTATTATTATTCCTATTCCAAAACCGGGGAAAGATCACAGTGATCCATCAAATTATCGCCCTATTGCTCTAACAAGTTGTATTTGTAAAACCATGGAAAGAATGATCAATGACAGGCTTGTCTGGTTTCTGGAGTCAAAACACCTGCTTGCTGATATTCAGTGCGGCTTCAGAAGCCAGAGAAGTACCTTAGACCACATTGTCAAACTTGAAACATTTATTCGTGACGCTTTTATAAACAATGAACATGCTGTATCAATTTTCTTCGATTTGGAGAAAGCATATGATACTACATGGAGACATGGAATTTTAAAAGATCTCCACAATATGGGGTTAAAAGGTAATTTACCAATATTTATATCGAACTTTTTGAAAGAACGTCAATTTAAAGTTCGCTTGGGTTCCACATATTCCAACTTGTGCAACCAAGAAAATGGTGTTCCACAAGGAAGTATTTTCTCAGTAACATTATTCAGTATTAAAATTAATAGCTTAGCACAAGTTCTTAGAAATGATGTTGAAGGCTGTCTGTTTGTAGATGACTTTGGCATCTCATATCGTTCAAAAAACATGGCAAGTATTGAAAGACAATTACAACTTTGTCTAAATAAAATTCAAGACTGGGCAGATAATAATGGTTTTAAATTTTCGAAAACAAAAACCACTGGTGTTCATTTTTGTCAAAAACGTGCACATCATCTTGACCCAGAACTTAAATTAAATGGAACACCAATCAAAATAGTAAAAGAATTTAAATTTTTAGGAGTCATCTTTGATAGTAAATTATCCTTTGTTCCACATATTAAGATGCTTAAAACTAAATGTTCTAAAGCACTTGATATTTTAAAGGTTGTCGGCAATACTCATTGGGGTGCAGACAGAAAAGTTTTACTTCAACTTTATAGATCTCTAGTCAGATCCAAGTTGGACTATGGATGCATAGTCTATGGATCTGCTAGAAAATCGTATCTCCAAGCCTTAGATGCAGTACACAATCAAGGTATACGTATCTGTTTAGGAGCTTTTCCAACTTCTCCTATTGATAGCCTTTATGTAGAGGCAAATGAACCCTCACTTCAAAACAGACGTATAAAATTGAGTCTTCAATATATAATAAAACTTCGTTCCAATCCAAAACATCCGTCATATAACTGTGTGTTCAACCCGAAATTTCAAACTAAATATAATGAAAAGACCAAAGTTATTAAGCCACTGGGATTGAGACTTCAAAAACATATTGCAGATTCTAAAATAGATTTAAATGTTATTTCTGAATTACAAATTCCGAATATCCCACTTTGGGACTTATCAAAACCTACTGTTAATTTAGATTTGTCGAAAAATAAAAAGTCCGACACAAATTCACTGGAATTTATTCAGAAGTTTAATGAATTGAGACAAAATTTCTCTACACATAATGAAATTTATACTGATGGTTCAAAAGACAAAAATAAAGTTGCTTCCGCTGCTGTCCATGGAAATGATACTTTTTCAGTACGTTTACCGGACAATAGTTCAATTTTCACTGCAGACGCGAAAGCTCTTCAATTAGCAATGAATTTTATAAAGCTTTCAGAACACAAGAAACATGTTATATATTCTGATTCTCTTTCCTGCCTTCAAGCGATCAAAAATTGTAAAACTGACCATCCTTATGTTTATAACATTTTGAAAGAATATTCATTCCTGAAAAGTCAAGGACATAACATTATTTTTTGTTGGATTCCAAGCCATATTGGCATACGTGGTAACACGAAAGTTGATACTGCCGCAAAACAGGCATTACAGTTGCCAATTACAAATTATCGAATCCCTTACTCAGATCTTAAATCTTTAATACGAGAATATGTTATACAGTTGTGGCAAACGGATTGGAATGAAAAAGTAGAAAACAAACTACATGATATAAATCCTATTGTTAACAAAACGACGAATACTAATCTTAAACGTCGAGACGAAGTCGTTATTACTAAATGTAGAATAGGACATTCGCGGATGACACACTCGTTCCTTCTTGAAAAAGAGGATCCACCCGAGTGTGTTTTCTGCCAATGTCCTTTAACAGTTAAGCATATTTTGTTGGAATGTGGAGATACTGCTCTAATTAGATTAAATTATTTTGATACCCGATCTATGAAAGATCTTTTTACAAATGTGAATCTTAATACAATATTGGGATTTCTTCGTGAAACTGGTTTTTATCAAATGTTTTGAGTTGATTATGCGAAATTATAATTATATCAGGATGGTTTTATATACACAGTGATAGTGATATTTGAGTGATATATTTTTAACATGTTTGCAAATAAGTTTTTGTTTTAGATATATTTTTATGTCCGTCGGATGGGACGTTAAATGGTGCCCCGTGTCAAGGATCACAACCCCCTTGGCACGCAAAAGATCGTTTCCCTGATTTTCGAACAAGAGCAGGCTCATTGGGGGCCGTCAGGGAAACTACAACACTCTAAACTAAACATTTTACAGTCAGTTAACCGCCGTAAAATGGCTGAAATACTACCAAATCAGCGTAAAACTTTAAATAATCAATCAAATATATTTCTACTTTTATATCACGCTTTTTCATGTATATAGAGTAAGCCGCAGGATAGCTGTAAGATTGCTCAAGCGGCTATAAACAATAAATAATCAATCAATCAATCGAAAGGCGACATGCAAGCGTGGGCGCCCTGTAGGCTGTTGGCGTGACACATCCAATGATAAAAGACAGTCGAACAGAAAACAGGGTGCAGAGGACCACTTTGAGCAGTGGAAGGGGAGTTTATCACAAAATCATTATTCAGTATGACAAAATCTTCATCTGCCATGATGTTGTGTCTGATAATATTTTTCTTCCGCGCATGCGCAATCTACTATAAATGTCATTCCTTCATAAATATGCATTAGAAAAACACCCTTCACCTATATCAGTACTCATTTACTTCCCGTATATATTTTGTCAAAATTGACAAATCATTAATTTTCGTAGCTTATCATGTACTGACAAAATACACGATCTGCTTTTACTTTTACAAAATGCTATTTAATACGGCATATATACCTTTAACGATTTGAAAATTTTGTCAAATTTCGAAGTCAAAGTCAAAAATCAAGGTATGAAATAGAAGGTCTTGCTACAAGGAATAAGGAATCTATGTACAAATTATGACAGTCCTGTCTTCAATATAGTTCCGGAGATATTGCCTAGATTAGGTTTTCTTAAAAGTAGGTCAACCTTCAAGGTCAAGGTCATAAGGTCGAAAACTATGGTATCAAAAATGTCGTTATAAGGAATGAGCATATAAATATGAGATCCCTATCAATCCATGTTCGACTTTTTTATATATAGCAAATTTAATGTTAAAAAAAAATTTGAATGTCAGTTGCCGAGAGATACAGATCACACAATTTTTTGTTAAGTAAACAAGGCTCGAGTCATGTTTTTGTATACACAGGTTAAATATAGTAATGAAAGTTTCAATTAAAGCAGATTTTTTTTAAAATTACAAGTTCATTTTGGTCTTTTTCACATCTGATTTTGTTTTAAACATTATATTTTCTATTAAAGCAATCTATATATAAAAATGGGCACGAGCCTTGTTTACATAACGAATAATTGTGAGTGCTGTATCTCACAACAACTGCATTCAAATTTTAGTTGATCATTAGAAATACCTTGATTAAGCATTGTAAACATTAAAAAAAATAGAAAACTTTCAGCTCAAATTATGTCGATGCCCCTTCCAAGTTTAGGACCAACTGGAACAACAACCCCCCCCCCCCCCGACTATAGTTACGGGGACACAAAAATTCGATTCCATACCACTTAGGAACATCATTGAATGTGGCCCTGCTAATCTTGAAAATAATTTATTATAATTAATTTCCTGTGTGTTTCCCTATAAAACTTTGATCGCCTATTATGGCCTCACCCTGCCCCCGGGGCCCCTGAATTTAAAAAAACTTCATCTATATTACGTAACAATGCTTGCAGATTAATATCACTAGGCATGCCCCAGCTGTTATTGAAATGATCTACATTTCCCGGTGAATTCTTACGTAACATTGTACCTCCACCTACCTCCGGGATCATGATTTGAACAAAGATGAACTTGCAATATCTGGGGATGTTTGTTTATTAATATCCTATTGTTTTTGATTTTTCCAATAATATGCCTGGGTAGAACTTGGATCCCCAATTGTGGTCACACACTCTGTCTAAGGCCATCATTTGAACTACTCCACAATCTCAGGAAGCCTTCATCTAGTTTTGAACATTTCTGGCCCTGTGGTTCTTGAGAAGATTTCCAAAGATTTTCCCTACGCATCCAAATGTAAAACTTGGATCCCCTATTGTGGTCCCACCCTACCCCTGAGGGCCTTGATTTTAAAAATGAATAAATAAATCTACACTGTGTAAGGAAGCTTTCAAGTAAATTTCTACTTTCTGGTTCTTGAGAAGGAGATTTTCAAAGATTTTTTCGCACGCCCGTGTATGTGTCTATATGATTTTTCAAATATTTTTCGCGCACGTGTGTATCTTCTCTCTCTCTCTCTCTCTCTCTCTCTCTCTCTCTCTCTCTCTCTCTATATATATATATATATATATATATATATATATACTGGACAAAAAAAGTTAAGGATCATGATTTCAGAATCATTTTATTCATAACAAAACCAAATAAATTATGTTAAATATATACTTAAAATGTTCAATGACAATCGAACAATACATTTTAAACCTGTTTTTACAAATTCATCAATACGTTAAGCAGCCAGAGCAATCATTGTCAGGTAACCCCCCAAAACAGTTTGAAAATCGGTATGAGCAACAATAACAAATTTCATTACAAATGATTGAATCTTTATAAAGGCAATATCAATAGGGTGTATGTCCACCCTGAGCCTGTATAACGGCACGACAACGCCTCTGCATACTTCTGATGAGCCTGCGGAACGCAATTTGTGGCAACCTTGCCCATTCCTGCTGTAAAGCTAACGTAAACTCCTGGCGGTTTGTCGGAAGTACAGGGCGTCTGGAAACAGCTTGCTGCAACATGTCCCAGGCATATTCTATTGGATTTAAACCCGGAGAACAACTCGGCCAATCCATACGTTCAATTGTCTCTGTAGCAAGGTAGTCTGTCACTATGGGGACGAGCATTATCATCCATTAACACAAAGTCGTTGCCTATAGCTCCCGCATAAGGTCTCACAATTGGATGCAGTATCTCGTCCCTGTAAATTGCACCGGTAAGATTGCCATTAATCACGTGCAAGTCAGTACATCCACCAATACTGATTCCAGCCCAAATCATCACAGGGCCATCTCCAAAACGATCATGCTCTGCTACACAGCAATCAGCGTACCGCTCTCCACCAATGCACCATACACGCCTACGACCGTCATGAAAGTCCACGCAGAACCATGACTCGTCTGTGAAAAGAACAGGCGTCCAATGACGCAGTTGCCAGTTTATGTGATTTTGAGCCCAATTGAGTCGTGCTACACGATGTCTTCTCCTCAAAATGGGACGAACAGCAGGTCGATGAGCCCGAAGGTTAGCAGCATGAAGTCTCTGTCTGAGAGTTTGTGGTGTTATGCGCACCCCACTTGCTGCATGAAAGTCAGTATTGAGTTGGACAGCACTCTGAAACCTGTGTCTACGAGCCATAAGTGACATATAGCGATCCTGGCGAGCGGTTATGGACCTTGCACGACCTGATCTCGGTCTCTCAGAAACATTACCTGTCTGCCTAAAACGATTCCACAACCTTGAAATCACACTTTGGGACACATTAAAATGTCTAGAGACGGTTCTCTGGACTTGGCCAGCTTGAAGCATACCTACTGCCTGACCAGCTTCCAGAGCAATTAAATGGCTCCTTATGGCTTTTAATGTCAATAATTGTTCACCTAAGAGTCGATTAGAGCAATAAATACCCACAATAAAATGAAAATCACAATTTTTCAATTTCAATATACACGTTGGCACACTTTGATTTTGACCCCTTGCTTTTGTTTGGGCGAAAAAATCGTGCACTTATGACGTCAATATGAAACCAGGTAAATCTATTGTGTTAAGGACACATTGGAGAAACTATACATGTTAAAATTTGTCAAAATAAATATTTGGTTAATAAAAATTTTTGAGGTCAAAATTATGATCCTTAACTTTTTTTGTCCAGTATATATATATATATCCAGTATATAGATAGATAGATAGATAGATAGATAGATGGATTATATATATATATAACTTTGATCTCCTATGTGGCTTCACTCTACCCCACCCACCTCGGGGGGTGGGGGTGGGGTGGGGGTGGTAATTTTAATTAATGTACGTCAGGAACCTTTCATTATATTTTCAACTTCTCTGGCTCTTAAGAAGATCCCAATCTTCGCCTCTATTTACTGTCTTCTCTGGCTCTTGAGAAGATCCCAATCTTCGCCTCTATTTACTGTCTTATCTTTCTCTATTTCTAATCAGTCAGTGTTGTATTGTTCAAAAACTGAAATATGCATGGTATCATCATTTGAAATAAAATCATTGCAACTGGATACTCTTACATTAATATTTCCTCTAAGCAAGGCATCTACCAAACTTATTATAAATCATCATTTCGTTTTCTAAGCATTCAAGAATATTGAAGTCAGGCCCCAGTAAGTAAGATGGAGTGGTGTAGCTAGCGGGTTATAGACCACACAAATACACAAAATTGTTTTCAGACCATATTTTTCGCGACCACTGTGTTTGCGACCTTGAATGACAAACTATAGTGAAACTGAGAATATCTTAATCTCAGTTCTTATTAATTTTGTAACAGCATTTACAAATATCTAATAATACGTTGTATCATTTATATTCTTAATTGTAAACACAAGTACATGATCATTCTGACCTGTAAACATTTTACATAGGCCTATATATCATTATGATCAGGAGATATTACAGAATAATGGTCAATGTCCATAATTATCATTGCAATATTGATGATGATCTTCAACACCTCTGAACTCAGAGTTCTGTTAAAATATGTGTTTGTTTAATAACTTCCTCATCCCCTTCCCTCCCTCGTTCCCCTTTAATACCTCTGAACTTAGAGTTCTGTTAAAATATGTGTTTGTTTAATAACTTCCTCATCCCTTCCCCTCCCTCGTTCCCCTTTAATACCTCTGAACTCAAAGTTCTGTTAAAATATGTGTTTGTTTAATAACTTCCTCATCCCCTCCCCTCCCTCGTTCCCCTTTACCGGACCACCCTAATAACATTGTCCGCCTCCGCAGCGTGGAATCCGGGATTAGTCACGTGTGGTTCTTTACGTTACAGTATACGCACACACCTGTGTGATACAGACACACAGCTCACAGCCATGTCTCTTGCACATACGGTGAGGTTAGTGTTTGTCGCGATTTTGTCATGTATTTATTCAAGTGTGGTACTTTTTTCTTTCTTATTCCGTCCAAAATGGCTCTTCGGTGGATTTTTCAAGAAGTCGAAATCCGACAAACCCCCAGCGTGCTTAAACAACCCGGAACTTGGAACTCATGGCTACATTCATTTAGAGGTGAGCATTCCTTTTGTTTACCTGGTCTCTAAAGTCAATTGGTGTCGACGAGTTTACAAACTTTCCGTCTTGCTCAAGATGCTGTTTTTAAATTCATAGTCTTTTGAACTTGTGTGTATTTTTAATCTTTATGGAGGGAAGAAATGTACAAAAGAGATTTACAACCATTCATTCCGAACACAAGAAAATTCAAGTAAAACTTTATTCAAATATGCAACCATTAGGCCACATTTGGTGGGTTTTTTTTGTGCAGAAACGTTACATTAAAAAATAAATAAAGTGCAATCCATACTATATAGTCACAATTTTTTACCTGTACGATCAGACCTATATCTAATATCTAGAGAGAGCAGGCATGTACACACAAGTAAATAGTTTTATCATCTACATGTTTCTTTAAAATTGAAATATGTCTTATCACAGTTTAAATACTGTACTCTGTAGTAGGAGAGGACAGAGGAGAAAATGTATGGCTAGACGAGGATTTAGTCAGATCCCTGCAGTGCTAGTTTGGAGCAGAGTTAAATAACCAGATCCACTGTTTGTACTATATTACCTTCAGAATCGGAGCTGTCTCATACTTGCACAATGTTAACTGTAGTCTGTATGCTTCTGAAATACAGTGTCAGGGGATTCTTCTTCTTAAAATATATTTTGTACACTAGTATAGCATGATATTGCAGTGCAATGACTTAGTTAAACTGTAATTTTTTTTATTTTAATTAAATTACCACAAAATTCGATTGTATTGGAGAGAAATACTTTAAAAAAGAAATCCAGTGTATGACTCTTTTGTGTGAAGTACATGTAGGGAGCAGAAATTTTGGAAGATCTGAGTTCCACAACTTAAGGAAACCCACCATATTCACTGGAGTCCGTTCCAGATTCTCCCCTATAGTCACTATATAGTTACAATTTTTTACCTATATCTAATATCTAGAGAGTGCAGGCATGTACACACAAGTCAATAGTTTTATCATCTACATGTTTCTTTAAAATTGAAATATACTCCACCATACTCACTGGAGCCTGTTCCAGATTCTCCCCTATAGTCACTATATAGTTACAATTTTTTACCTATATCTAATATCTAGAGAGTGCAGGCATGTACACACAAGTCAATAGTTTTATCATCTACATGTTTCTTTAAAATTGAAATATACTCCACCATACTCACTGGAGCCCGTTCCAGATTCTCCCCCCCCCCCCCCCCCCCCCCCCCCCCCCCCCTATATTTCCACTCTCTCCACTTATCCTCCTTCCATTTGTTCACCTCATCATGGGAATCAGGAGTAGTGAGAGAGAAAGAGTAACTCGTAACTCAACCAAACCAGACACGAACGTGAGATTTTGTGCTAAGTTTTGTTTGGTGCACATGTATGTATGTTTATAAATATGGAGATACATATTGCACTTAATCTTTATAGTAAGACCAGTGGGCCAAGTTGTACCAAACTTACATGTAGGATTTTGTTTGCTTTTCCACCACACTCAACAATTTTTCAGTTATCTGGTGGCGTCCAGTTTTTATAGGTGGAGGAGAGAACCCAGATACAATGTACCCGAGAAGAGACCACTGACCTTCCGAAAGTAAACTGGCAAACTTTCTCACACATATCAGCGCAAGTGAGAATCGAACCCGCGCCGACTAGAGGTGAGATGCCTTGTGATTTTGAGCGCAGTGCTTTAACCACTTGGCCATGGAGGCCTCCTTACATTTAGGAAAAAATATTCATAGGTGGAAGGGAAATGAAGGGTCATGCCCACATCTATGGAAAGTTGATTAAAAAATAATGAAATGAAATGGGTTTTAAAGCAATATTCTTGAGAACAACTTTACCAGAAAAATTTAAAGCTTTGTTGTATACTGAAGATAAAACTCTTCACAAATTATAGTAAAACTCTAGAAAATCATCCTCTCCTGCATTCTAATTATTTTAAAGGTGAGCAGGGGCTCCAAGAAAGGATTTTTTTAATATACAGAATTAAGAATTACGAGGACATGTACGTCTCCCTCTGGAAGTGTAGGTTCACGTTTATTCACACCCTGAATAGGGTTACTGATGCAAGTCCTTAATTGAGATTTGATAGTTTACACTGGAAAATTCAACTGTTCAGGTAAGTGATGTGACCTTTGGGCCTCTTGTGATGCATAAGTAAATTCAAATCAACATAATTAAATGTTTGTAACACTTAAACAGAATATTGTATCATGAAAACGTAGAATATTTTTTTTCAAGTGATAATAATGATGAATCAGTAAATGCTGGAAGCTGTAAATTCTTTAGCACATCTTTGCCAAGAAGTCGTGAACAGATGCCAGTCTGTATCTAATGAATTTTAGACTTCTTGTTTTCAGAATAAAAGGCTGTATTGTGCTGCTTTCTTTTCATATTGTTGCCAATAAATAATCTGCAAATTAAATTCCAATTAAATTTCATGATGCTTCATTTCAGCTGAAAGTGAATGCTTATGTATTATTCTTTATACATGTTCATTGTTAAAGGCTATTTAAAAGAGATTCTGAATGATATAAAATTGTCTAGTGTCAGTATGTCAGTATACTACTCCTATCTGTAACTTAAGTTAGAGATGTTTATTTTATTGTGGAAATCATCATAATTGAAGTAAGTTTTTGTAACCCATTGGGGTGAATTTCTTATAAGAGTCGGCTTCGATTCAAACCAGTAACCTTTCAGCCAGTGTTTCTTCTGTTGAGCAGCTGAATGAATTCTAGCCGTTGAGGGATATAGCATTTATGGGTAAAATGTGAAAAAATTTGGAATTTCATGGACCTTGCCTCCCTGGGGCCTTAGGGGTGGAGCCAAAATCATGAAAATTAATATAATCTTCAAAAATCATCTTACTCCTGTACATCAAGCTGTCAAACTGTGACATGGCTCTAATGAACAATGAGCCCTATACCAAAATTGTGAAATTCATCACCATTGTGTTTACTATTCAGGCTCCAGGGTAGGGCTAAATTGGTCATATATGAAAATGCATTACATCTTAGAAAAACTTCGCTTCTGGACATGGAGGCAAAATGTATGTATGATTATAATGAGCAATGAGACGTCTACTAAAATTGTGAAATATTTTAACTTTAGGGTTCAGGTTCTACAATGTGTACTTGAGCAAGCAAACATGGACTTCAGTGCCATATATTCCTAGACTTTGAGTTTTGGCAAACCCAATGACACATAATGATTTTTAAAATTTTCATGCACACAAGTCATGAGCTTTGGGAAGTGTTATGCAAGGTATTCAGGTGACTGTTCAGGCCCATATGCCTCATGTTAAAGGATTTTTATGTCATTTCTAAAAACAGAAAATTTATTTGCATTGCATTGTAGATTATACTACAGAATATGCGATTTTGATACGATTAATGTCATTTCTAAAACAAAAGATACTGACTGTATTAGGTAAGATGTATTAATTTTTTAAAATATAAGTTTGTTTTTATATGCTTTGATTAATCTGTGTATGCCAAATTATACAGGATAATCAGTTTTTCCCCTTTTTATGTGGAGCTTTTTCCAAGTTTGAAATATTCACACGTGGTATACTCTTTAGTTTAAAAAAAAAATGATATTGTCCAGATTGAAGAAAAAAAGACAATACAATCACGTTATGTAAATGAATTTGCAGAGGGATGGTGTAGGAGCACACATCATTAGATTTATTTTACTGGGTTTCACCAAACATGTTAGCATGCAATCACATTAAGACGTAAAATTACAAAAAGCAATAAATAATCGGACTAATAAGTAGACAAGAAGTTATAACATTTACAGGTGCTAATTACAAAGGTACTGCATTGGTAACACTGAAATATACATTATATATAAACTGTTATTACAGGTTATAATTGTACAGTATGAACACTACTTCTAGAGCATATATACTAAATAATGTACTGATTGCATGTACAACTCCTGAACTTCTCTATAAATGAAAATATGGAGAAACGTGCAGGTTGTGGGGCCATGTGGGCTTAAGTTTAGAAACTGACATGTTTAGAAATCATAGTAAATCTAAAATTCTGGAATAACCTATTTACTGAGTGTTTGGACCACGACTACAGCCATGATAAACATGAAATTGCATAATTGATGTGAAAAGATATAAGAGGTCGTTGAAATGCCCGTTTTGTCAAGAGATTGATTCAGGAATTTTAAGTGGCAACTTCTGGAGCTCTTGGGGAAAACATTTGAACTGACATAAATGTTAAGCAGGTTGCTTATTCACGCTAAACTATCCACATCAGTTGGTCTAAGTATTCTCCGTGCAGTACATACATATACCATGTATAAAACTTGGTATTATGCTATAAGCAAATTATTATAATGATTAGTGAATGTAAATTTATTAAGACTGTACAAAAGGGAGAAAGTACATAATGATAAATAGTGAATTTGGCCTCAGATTTCATGTTGATTACAGAAAGTCTATAAAAAATTTCCCACAGACCTGCGGAATTCATTGACTATGACCAATCTTCCCCTCGTCTTCCTTCTTCAGAGTGGCTAAAGAGGTCTTATAAAATACAAAATGTCTTAAAGTCATCTGCATTTATTTCAAAGAATTATTATTATTATTATTTTATTATTATTATTATTATCAAAGAAAACAAAAACAAGATTAAATAAATATCAATGAAATGGCTGAGATTGGAAAACAAGTGCATATGCACTTATGTCAATTCCTCTCTCATAAAATCATCTTTACTCCTGATCATATGGCAAACAACCTGAGTGCATAGTTATGATAAGAATGAAGGATTCTGCCAGAATTGTAAAATTTTCTGGCATGGGGCCAGGGACTCAGGTTGTAGGTTGGGGGCTTAATATGTCATATATGGAGAAGAACTAATATGTTACTCATATGCATTATAATGAACACTGAGACCTCCACCAAAATTGTACAATTCACAGCCTAGGGGCTAGGGTTTCTCCTGCAAAGAAACATAATTTTACAACTTGTGATCTTCTTGTCTTTAGAAAAAAAGGGTATATAGCAGGTCTGGTTTAGAGTTAGCATATTTTTATAGTTCCTGGTTATAGCAAGTAAACATGTGAAATTAACTGTTATAATATTACAGAAGGTTGCATCATTACTGACAAAATTTGGATCAATGAGAAAATAAACATGTAATTATTTCATTATTGGTTAGGTACTACAATATAAAATTTAAACCATACAAGAACTCTTCATATGAAAGAGGTAAAAAAAAAAGTTTTAGGGGGGAATATATGTCAAAACTGTCATTTATGACCTTAAATATTCTCTGTATTCCTCAGAATGTCTAGTGGTCAATCTTGGTGCATAGTGCACATGCATTGGTGCAATCTTGGTCCTATAGAGTAAGTTTAAATGATTTAAAGGAATCACCCTGTCTGTCATATATCATCCATCTTCTGTCCTACTATCCAATTTTTTGTGTGGACCATGAATTTTACCATGAAGCCCATAAATTGTCATTTTTGACAGGACAATGTGTCCTCACTGTGAGTCCAGGAAATTTGTCCAAAGTCAGTATAACTAGTTAAAAAATTGAAATGTCTACTCAGGTCACAACTTTGTATCTGAGATACATTAGAAGTTCATACTTGGCAAAACAGGTTTGTTATTGTCAGGCAACACATTTAAGCCTTGATCTGGCGTGTTCCTTAACCAAAGTCAAGTCACCGATATAAAAAAAAAGTTTCGAATTAAAATTAGATCCTTTGATCCAATCACCAATGATTAGTACACTTTGTGTAGTGATAGTAGATGATCAGATAAAATGATCTAATTTTAATTAGATTAAAAGTGTTTTAAATTCAATATAAAAAATAACTTTGTCTTGGAAAGACATAGGGCTGAAACAATCCACCGAAATATTGATACTGTTCAATATAAACACTCAATTCAATGTTCGATTCCTTACCTCAATCTTCGGTTTGATATGTTTTTTAATATAGGATTTGGTAAAGTACATTGGGCTTATTTTTATGTGGACAAGGGATGAAACGGTGTCCGTTAACGTTCAGACTGTTGTTATGTCTCAAGGCTGACGAAAACAATAATGAACTTATTCAGTTTAAACTACACAGCCAACAGACATCTAACTGTTCGTCAGTTTGTAAAACATTTTGTGTATAAAATTGTGACTGTGAATCTTCGTAATTAATTATTTCTTCCAACGTTATTTGTTGTTTTTTTCTGTAAAATGTATCGTATTGAAAATATTGAATCGTGGCAGAAGTACTGCAATATGTATCGTATCATGAAGGGGGGGGGGGGCATATCGTTTCAGCTCTAGAAAGACATGAGAAGCTCATACTTGGCGTAACAGTGGTTCATAATTAGGCAGTGATGCAAGGTCATTTGGTCAAAGGTCAATCTTTCTAGTAAGAATGTTAAGAGACAATTGTCCCAGACTTTACTATTGCAATGGAGATGTACATCAGAAGCTCATATTTGGTGATGATTGCTAGAACATTGTAACAAGGTCATTTGGTCAACATGATGATCAGCAGTTAGAAAAATGTTATTTATTTTTGTCCAATAAATAAAACTAAATGTTATGATTTACACGTATTCTATCATGTAGCAAATAACAATGATTAGGTAGCAGGCCATGCTTGTATATAAGCTTCATTGCTTCGTCAACAAGAACAAAAATGAAAACATAAAGTTAGCAGAGAGTAGAAGATGGAATGCATATTATTTTTGATGCTCAGGTGACCTGTGTGGTCCATAGGCCTCTTATTTATTTAATTTTAGATTTGACATTCAATTTCTTTTACAGTTGGGCGGGTTAGTCACTTGTATAAATCTTGTGTCCTGCTTTTTTTTTCACTTTGCATCTCATATTATAGACATGCACTTAGTCTACTGCTATTACAGATAAAACTTCATGTCAACTCCCCACTTTTTACAAAGTTTTGATCCCTTATCATGTTTTTTACAATAGCCATGCAAGAGCATGGTCTAGTGTTCTGTTATAGGTTTTCAAAATGTATATATGTTTCTGTGGTATTAACATTTAATACATTTTTCATGATTTTTCCTAAAATTAGTGTAATATAACTACTTAATCGGGGATTGAAGTTATTGTTAATACTAGTGTTTAAGTTGTATATTCTTTAGATATAAATCAAGCTTATTTAAAATTAACTTTAAAATGCTATAAACACTATATTTGTCAATTTCTACTGCATTTGTTTTGGATTCAATTTATTTCATTTATATATGTCAAAATACAAAGAGGATGTGCAGTGTTTTGTGGATTCAAGACTATTTTTGTGGATTCACACAACTAGTAATGTATCCAAGTGGTCTTGAGGTGATAAGGGGAATTGAGTCCAGACAAGTGCATGAAAACTCAGTCATTATCCTTCTCTGTAATGTTTTTTCTACTAACGAATTTTGCTTACTAAAGCAATTAAGGTGTCTTAATCAAAGTATTACTTCAATCACAATTAACTCTTCATCCAGAAGGGATGTACATACAATGCATATCGTCAGTGTGCTATGATCTAAAAAAAATAATAATAAAAGTAATATGATTTCTTTCCTATCTTCTGCGGCGTGATACCTTTGACACTTGCGTCAAGTTGATTTCTTTTTATGTAAACTGTTTAATTGTAGGATGTTAGGATCCTTTATAATGTAAACTATTTAATTGTAGGATGGTAGGATCCTTTACATGTAAACTGTTTCATTGTAGGATGTTAGGATCCATTATGTGGCAGCAGGAACAGAGGGGAAGCCCCTGATGCTCTTGGTCCATGGATTCCCGGAGTTCTGGTACTCATGGCGATATCAGCTCAAAGAATTCTCCAAAGAATACAGGTGTTTATAATCAGTGGAGTTTTAACTTTGATTTAGACATTTTTATTTCATGTAAGACAAAGGCTTGATTCAGCTATTTAAACTCGCGTCAGTGGTAGAGCATTCTTCATAACCTGGAGTTCATGAGTTCGAGCCCCGCTCGTGCCATGAACACGTCAAACCTAAGACGTTATCATAGGAGTTGAATGCTCTTTCACCAAACGCTTGGCATTTAGAAGTGAGAATCACAGGTCTTTTGGATATGACCTTACAAACAGAGGTCCCATGTCGCGACAGGCGTTGGCTTCTTCCTCACTGTTATGGCCCTGAGCACAAAGCATAGGTCTAAATTTGCAGTACTTCACCTACAGCTGGTGACATCTCAATATGAGTGAAAAATTTTCAATGGTATATAAAACAAGCAAACAATCAATTGATCTGTTTATTAAATATTTAGGTCACCCGAATCATTCAGGTTACCTTTTGCAATTAAAATTTTTTAACTTCTTCTTAATAACTAGATCTACAATTCCATTTCTTTTCAAATTTGGTATGGAGCATCTTTGGGACAAAGCAAATTTGAATTTGTTTACATCATGATCCCAGAGATAAGTGGGGATGGGGTGGGGGGGGGCACATTAAGGATATACAGATTTCATAAGAATAGATTCTGTAGATTCCTTATTTTACATCAGTAGTTGATATACCAAATTGACTCATTGATTTCAAATCACGAGAACATAAATTTGCAAGTGCTCTGTTGATCAAGATTTTTTACATGTATGTTAGCAATGTAAAAATAAAAGCAAGTAATTTTATTTTACATGTGGTTTCTTGTGAAATTACATGATGATAAATTCCTCTCTTATATTTAGGAATTTCCAAAGTAAAAAGTACAATTTGTCGTATCTTCATGTATTACAGATACAAGTTTGTTGATACTATGACCTCAGAAGCCATGCTAATAGTGTTGATTTTAATTCATAGGAAAAATATTCAAGAATCTTAAACTTGAGAACCATAAGGGTGTGATTTTTTTTTAACTAATATGGAAACATTTTTATGTAATTTTAATTAAAATGTTCAAAACATATCATGGTTTGGCCATGGTAGAGATGGAGTTCTACATTTAATTTGGTTGGTTTATTACCTGAGGTAAACATATGTTCAGTAACATTTAAATTTGGATGGTTTGAAACTTTGAATTGAAATGTTCTTACGTCAAATTTTCTGTAGATGGAATTGTCTATTGTTAATATTCATAGGACATGTTTTCAGTTTCAACAGATGTAAATGTGACATAGTGAGAATTGCAGTCCTGGAGTATCTAATTAACAGTCATTTATTGTAGAGTTGTTGCCATTGACCAGAGAGGTTACGGAGACTCCGACAAGCCAAGTGGCATTTATAACTACACAACAGATAAACTGAGCAAGGACATCAAACAATTAATTCCGGCTCTGGGTAAGGCCTTTATTAATTCTGAAAGAGGTATCTGCTTAAGCCAAATTCATAGAGTAGCAGCACAATAGGTCTATTATGGATGATGTAAACAGAACACTGGAAAGCTATAATGCAATGAATCTGAGAAATTGAAAATATCTTGTTTTGTTCTCTTTTGTAAGGAGCACTGGCCAGAGAGGTATAGATTTTTTTCTCCCCTTTGTTGTTAAACATCTCTTTGAAAATGTTTCACACATTTGTATAGAGGAGACATTCACCAGCTGTAAGTGAACTGGCATTTTTCAGTGCTGTAGGAATGAGGTTTCTTTATCCCATTCCATACAAACCAGCAAAATAGTGTACAATTTATATTGATGTTGTGTGTATGTGATGATTGTTCTAGGCTACAGAAACTGTATATTGGTTGGACATGATTGGGGCGGTGCTGTGGTGTTCAACTTTGCTAACAAATATCCAGAGATGGTAGAGAAACTGATTGTGATGAATGCTCCACACGGTGCTGCGATGGCAAAACAACTGCAGACCAGTCGGAAGCAGTTCTTCATGTCATGGTAGGGCTGTCAGTTTTCATAAATATCACAATGTAATTCAGGGGGTCCAATATTCGTGGATTATCAAGATTACACCTTATCATTCTGATTTAATTTCATGGGCATGGATTCTGTACATTGAAATATCATGAATTGTGTATTTGAGTAATATTTTTATTTTATGGGAAGTGGAGTTACAAAATTCATGAAAATTGCTTCTCCATGAGATGCACAATTATGATTCCATGGTACTGAATATAGTAATGATGCCATGGTACTCAATAGAGTATTTATGACATGGTACTCTATAGAGTATTTATGACATGGTACATGGTATAGTATTTATGACATGGTACTTGGTAGAATACTTATGACATGGTACTTGGTATAGTATTTATGACATGGTACTTGGTTTTCGTTTGTTTGTTTTATGTCCCATCGAGAATTTTTCGCTCATATTGAGACGTCACCAGCTGTAGGTTAAGTACCATAAATTTAGACCTATGCTTAGCGCTCAGTGACATGGTACTTGGTATAGTACTTATGACAAATTAGAATGTTGATGCATTATCTATGATATATCATAATCAACCAAAACAAAATAAATCTATTGGATTAGTGAGGTCTACCACATCAAGTTGAAAGGTACTGCATTGCTTACATTGAAAAGGGAGGGTCATGGGTTTTTACAGCAGGTTGGAAATTACAGTATGCTCCATTGCCTATTTCTCAGACAAGCAGGGATGAAATTTCATGATAGCCCAGCAGTTAAGCTAATTTAACAACAAGTGTCCCCAGTAAGCTGTAATGGTAAATTTATTTGTGTAAATTAATAAACAATCAGGACTGGCACATTTTGTACATTAGAACTGGCAACTTTTGAGTGTAGCCTGTCCTGTGACTCGCTCATGATTTCATTGAATTTCCAACCCATTTCATTCGACAATATCCTTACTACATTTTATCTACATGTCATCTGCAAAAATGAAATTTCAAAAATTAACTATACATACATGTTAATCTAGAATAGGTCACTATATTAACACTGAAAGATAGAAAAAATGTTGCTTATTACAAACTATGCTGTTTAGTCATCAATTCCATTCAAAGTAAAACTTTATAAGCTGTGCACAAGTGTGATGATTAGGGTACTTATTTAACAAGAGGGTGGTTGGAGTTCTTAAAAATATAATCATGATATTTACAAGTACAGTTGAACTTTGGTATCTTGAGCATCGATATCTCAAATACCTTGGATACATGTGTATGTCAGAGTGAGTATGAAGTCCCAACAACATTTTCTTTAAGTATTTCAACCTCGATATCTTGAATCCATGTATCTCCACTTTTTTTCTAAGCATCATCGTGTTTGAGGTAACAGGGTTTGAGTTTGACTGTATATATAATATTTTACCCAAACCTTAAATTTTTTTCCTTTGCCAAGAAAAAGTCTTACTTAAAATTCACAGATTTTCGGGAAAACTTAGTGCTCTATAGCAGGAAACCTGGCAGTGTATTAGTGTATTACTGTAAAGTCACATCATGGGGCTTGTGTGCTGTAGTGCTTACCTGAGCCACACACTCTTACCAGTAAAATTTGTTAAATGGACCACCAGAGAACCAATATTGGCAAATAAATATCATGATTTGGCAAATGTTGTGAAAACCTTGAAAAAGTGGACCATATATACCAGACAAATAGACATACGTGTGCACACAGGGCATGACTAATAAATTGTGGCCAGATAAGTCTCATTTGAAACTTTGACACTGGTGAGCCAAAAACAACTCGTGTATATCATTTGACTAGGTCTGATATTGCTGATAGACCTGTAGGAATTTCACTCATTAATTATATTTGATATTTCAGGTACATGTTTTTCTTCCAAATGCCCTTTTTGCCAGAATTCCTATTCGAGCATGATGGATGTAGTATGTTAGATATGATGTTCAGAGATACTGACAAAAAGAGGATAAAAAACACAACAGAAGAAGACATCGAGGCTTACAAGTACACATTTGCCAAGAAAGGTACAAATAATACCATTACTCATTCTGTCTGTCAGCACATGGTGGGCCAGATGAAAACAGTACTTACAAGAAATATATTGTCTCAAGTGTCAGCAGAACAGTCACAAATCATCGATCTAATTAAAGTCAGATCTTCTCTAATCATTACAATGGAGAAGGATCTCACAGCATTCCATTTGCAGTCATGTTATTTAACCTTTCACACTTGATCAATCAAATGATGGCTTTTGCAAACATGAAAGTTTTGCTGTTATATTGAAACGTCCTATAAATAGGCCCATGCGGTAAGGGAGATTCCAACATGGTGTATTTAACATAGACTCAGCACTGTCTAAAGAGTGTAAGACAACAAATTACAAGAGTGTAAGACAACAAATTACAAGAAGTGTTTGATATATTTATTTCTCTTAAACTTACGACATGGTACTGTAGTAATAAAATACACAGCTTTACGCAGATAAGACCACCAATTTGGAAGTCTGAACTGAACACTTGACTTGTTTTCGAAATAATATTACTGGAACTTGGTTCAGGACCCCCCCCCCTCTCAAATTACCTACATGAGTTAATTTAATTATTATTTGTTGAAAATCTGTCTAAAGCATGTTACCAATGTCTTGCATACCTCAGATGAAATAATACAAAATAAGCCCTTTTTAAAAAATTACCCTCGATGGATATTATAACAAAACTGTTATAAACATCTTGTAATATTTATGAAAATTTCGCAGCATTAGCACTGCAGAAGAAAAGTTGGGGACAATACATTGAATTTTCCCTTGTGTATGTCCATCTGTTTGTTTGCCATAGTGTAACCCGTTTCCAACAATCATTGGGACTTTTTTTGCAGTGCTTGTAGTATTTTATTTAACACTTGGTATATCTCTGTATATTGATGACTTAAGCCCTGGTCACTGACAGAAGTTTGTGTCATAGTTTTTGGCAAGTTATAATTCACTACAACTCTTCAGGAGTTGTGTAGGACTCTGAACACATATCTGTACTTGTCAAAAAAAATGTCTCTTCATGCTGCCAGTACTCGGCAAGTAGCAGCAAGAATTTTAAACAGTTTGAAATTGTCATGCAAGTTTTAGTGTAGGACAAATGTTGGAGACATGATGAATTGATGTTGTCTCATATTCTTTGTGTGTGTCAGCGACATGTCACTTCTCCCTGTGTTGCATTTCGAGTTTGGAGGACATAACTGACCTTTGCTCAACATGCGCCTGACATGCAAAGAATTTCCAAGACTTTTGTTCAACATATGTTCGATTTTGTGCATGTTCTGATCTACATTTCCTCAACATTGCTACAAATCTTGTGATGGTGATGGTATAAGAGGGTTGTGTATATCTTAGCATCAGCACCAGTTGTCCTGTAGACACTGACTAACACAATTATGCCAAAAAGAAAGGTAGTAACAAAAACAAGATTGCTGCAAAACAAGACATTACACCACAGTTACCATCCCATTCACCAAAACCATGTCTGAATGAGTCGGATGGGAGAAAATTGAATTCAATGATGGAGATGCGGACACCGATATGTCAATTCGAAGAGTAAACAAATGTACAATATCTAAACAGGCAGACAAAAGGAGCTCTTGGTGGAGTGGTTGCAGGATACATATTGTATAAACAAAGGCATGAAGGTTTACAAAAGCAAGGAAAGTAAGGCTGCTGTGTGGAGAGAAATTGCTGTCAAAATTGGATCCAATAAACAACAGTGGTCATTCATTGTAGAGACAATTTGTTACATTTTACTGTGCACAATAAGTTTTTATGCAGAACAGTTACTACATTAACAATATATTTACTGACAGTTCAAGTCAGGAAAGTCATATCAAGCAAAGTTCATGAAAACCATTATACTGCCAGGGAACCTTGCAGAGTGGACAGTTACGGTACATCTTGAGGTAATCTCTATGTTTCTGGGCGGCCTTCATTCTGACATTCCCTTTCTGGCTATACTGCCAGGGAACCTTGCAGAGTGGACTGTTACGGTACATCTTGAGGTAATCTCTTTGTTTCTGAGCGGCCTTCGTTCCAACATTCCCTTTCTGGCTATACTGCCAGGGAATCTTGCAGAGTGGACAGTTACGGTACATCTTGAGGTAATCTCTTTGTTTCTGGGCGGCCTTCGTTCCGACATTCCCTTTCTGGTTAGTTTCCAGGCCGTGCATGAGAAGAGCATTTATCCATTCACGTTGGACTATGGTATCATTGTTGTCAGCCTGGTCCAAGACAGCATTCTTGGAAGCTGGATATTGGATCCTCTTGTGATCGTGAAGACAACAACATGCCGTTATGATATCTTAAGCTAAGTTTGATTTTTGGTGCAGTGTAGTGGGAGTGGTTGGTCAAAATCCTGAAAGCATTCTTGACTAATCACCTTGACCTGGATAGTCTTTATTGGCAAATTTGTTCTTCAGGTGATAGATGGCTTCATCATCCATGTCCGCAAAGTGAATGCATTACCACTCACAATGAAGTAAGGCATTATCTCCCCAGTCCATTGGTTCTTCCATATCACAGGAATTGAACACTTGTGCATATAATACTAAGCCATTAGCGCCAATGTCTACCCAGAAAATATTGTTGTCTGCATCAACAAGTCCAAGCATCATGATTGAAAAGACCCATTGTAGTTGTAATAAAGACGTCCACATTTTTTTTTAGTTTTAATGATGTATGGGCTTTTCATATATTGCTCCAAGGGCATAACAGAAGTTCCAATACGCTCCAAACTGTTGTGCAACTTCCTTCTTGAGTTATAGTGCATGATATCACGTCATCACTGTATGCATCAATAATACTGTATGCATCAATAATAGCCTGACAAATGGCTGATAGTGTTATGTGGCACTCTGAAGCCGTGCATAAGACTGCTGAAGTTATCATTAGAAACCATATACTGATTGATTGATTGATTATATATTGTTTAATGTCCCGCTCGAGAATTTTTCACTCATATGGAGACGTCACCATTGCCGGTGAAGGGGTGCAAATTTAGGCCTATGCTCGGTGCTTATGGCCTTTGAGCAGAGAGGGATCTTTAACGTGCCACACCTGCTGTGACACGGGACCTCGGTTTAGCGGTCTCATCCGAAGGACCGCCCCATTTAGTCGCCTCTTACGACAAGCAAGGGGTACTGAGGATCTATTCTAACAACCCGGATCCCCACGGGGAACCATATACTGAATGGTAATGGCAAGCTTCAATCCAGAATTTAGGGCATTTCAGTATCATGTGTTGTTGTTCTCTGCCAACCTCTCAGAAAGTTTATGCCCCATTATCCAAAACATTTTGGGTAAAACTCTTAGGAAATTGTTGAATGACTGCATATCTTTGGTCTCACATTCATACATAAGGTGGTCATAGTGTCCAAAGTCTGTTTGTCTCTCTCTCCTCGGAGCTCCTCTGTTTCCTTTTTCTCTGTGCTTTATATTATGGGCTATCACATTATTGTCTTTAGCTGAAATTTGCAAACAATTCAAGTTTTCTAAGCCTCTGATGGGCCAAGGGGATAATATTGCATCTATGAGAGCCAACAGCCAAATAATCTAAAAGTGAAAGTATCTGTAGCCAAGTCATAATAGGTTATCTACACTTGTACTTTTCTCGTAGAACAATCGTCTCAACTCATCAAGAACTCGTGCATATGTTGACTAGACTCTCTTGAGCTTGTTCATTCTCGTAAAAAATATCTTCAATTCAGGAGAAACTTTCATACACACATCATACAGATGTTGTCTAAAACTAGTGTTGAAAGAAACTATGATCCTGTGCTCATGTTAGAGTAGAAGAGAACTCGAGCAGGAGTCCCCATCATCAAAAAGCATTGCAAACTCATGGAGTTTTGACGAGTTATATCTCCCCAGCACATGTGTTAACTTATGGCTCCAAATCGTGACAGTGTGACTGGGGCTTTACAGAACAAGTTCAAGTTTCATGTATTCCAACACGTGTATTTCATAATGTATAACACATAATTATGTACTCTGTAGAATGGGAAGGAATCCTACTTCATGAAATTGGGTGAAATTGCACTTAGAAATTCAAGATGAATGTAGTTTTGATCAATATAGATTGTTGCTGTTTAGGATGTTTAGCATTTAGTCATCTTAGCAATTATATGAAAAACAACATGTGTTTGTCAAACTCTGATGCCCCGGATAACAACAAAGTGCAACTCTTCGCACAAAAAAATGCACATGCTTAATATAAAAACGGAACCTCTTATAATTTTAAAAATATGGATTAAATTCAAATTTTCTAAAAGTAGGTCAAAGTTAAGGTCACCAGGTCAAAGATCTTGCCACAAGGAATACACATACCAAATATGAAAGGTCTACATCTTATGGTGTAAGATTAAGGTTGAAGCAGGACAGGCCTAAAACTAAAAGACCCCGAATCTTTAATTCTGAGGGCAATAAAAAATGAGTAGAGGGCATTTTGAGAGTAAAAAAAAAATATTGGTGTCTTAATTAAATCTGATTTAATTAACTAAAGCTGCTTTCACTGGCTACTGTGGAAATTTGGTTTTTCCTAAATGTAGTGATACCTCCATTATGATGCTAAATTTGGAAGTACGGAAATTGGTAGTGCAGTAGAACAAACTTGTAACGAACACTCTCAAAATGAATTCATGCTTATTGCAAAGGAATATTTCTTTCCCTAAGAAATGAAAATAACAAAAACTGGATGATTGGATAATTACAACAAAGTTTGATTGTAACGAACTGGTTTTTGCTGGCCCTGGAGGTTCACTTTAACTATGTTTGACTGTACATCAGAGGAACACAGTATCTAACTTCATCAGAAATATACAGTCTACACAGATTCATAAATGAGACTTCATACTAACTGTCATTTCTGCAAAATGTAGAGAGATTTTACCTTCTACATGTATAAAATGATTTTCATTTTACCAGGAAATGGCTTCACCGGTCCATTAAACTACTACAGAGCTGCTCTTAGAAGACGTATTGATAAAAGAGTCTTCGATCCAATTGAAGTTCCCACGCTGATTGTGTGGGGAGTCAATGACATGGCCTTGAACCGTATGCTACCAGAGCTAAGCAAGAAGTACATCAAGGAATGTACCATCAAGTATGTGGAAGGTGCAAGTCACTGGGTACAGATGGACGGGTATGAAGAGGCGAATAAGGCTGTCTGGGAGTTTATTAAGGCGTAGAATCGCCCTTATTGGTGAAAAACACAGAGGAGTTTTAGTCAGCTTGAAGGGGGAGAAAATAACGCCAAAAAAAAATTCTCTGTAAGACATTAATGAAAATGATGATTGTATGTGAAATGTGCATTATTTAATGCATTTGTAAAATTAAAAAAAAAATTGCAGTTAAAGTATCTCACTACACCAAGGTTTATATTCTTTATGACACATCACAATATGACAATATAAATGGTTTGTGAAATTGTTTGCATTGATCGATTTGGTTGTACATCATCATAACTCGGTGATTAAAGCATCGGGCTGGTGAACTGCAGATCCCCAGTTGAAATCCACCTGAGGCTTTTGTTCATATTTCCTGGAATAAATTTTTGAAAATCATGTTTTCTTTTCATCCTTTGCATATTTTCCACCTTTTTAATGTATTATTTATCATATATCATCATGACATTCATAAAGAAGTTGTTTCATGCTAATTTGAGAAACTTTTTGGAGGTGTAGTGAGCCACTTTAATTATTATAGCTGTATAGTGATTTGTTAACTGTTAACACATTGTATCACTTCATACTATATACAACACATTGTATCACTTTATACTATATACATACATTGTACTGTAATATATATATATATTACACCTTCTTATGCTATGCATCACACAAATGTAAAAAAGGGGAAAGAATTCAACATTCAACTAGGGAAATGTTGTTGTGAAACAAAGTCCAATTTTGTATTCCTATGTTAAATCTGCTGTGATATTTTTCATATGAATTCTGTAATGCGCAAGAAGGATGCTTGGCATGAATTAATAAAAATACTTATTGTGTGATAATTATTATCAGTGTACAGAGTTGAACAATTAATTTACAGTGACAGATCCAGGATTTATAGGTTTGGGGCTCCAGGGTTTTGAGGCTTTTAAGGTTACACATAATAAAATCAATACATAACAGCAAATAATTTTGATTTGTTTATGCACTTGTTTGTAGGTATAATGTAAAATCTTATACTTTAGCTGTTCTACTTATTTTTGGTCACAAATGGGGGTGGGGGTGTCTTTAAATCTGCCACAGGTTTAGAATGTCATTGAATTCAGAAATTTGAACACATGTAGCAATGTTGGACCTATGAGGTTTGTTATTATTTGTAAATCCAATAAATTGAGTATTTACATGTATATACAGGGTAAATTGAATCATATCAAACCAGTTTGTTGTGACTTCATAAAAATGACTGAATATGAAATTTTGATTAGCTTGTGCATTTCATTCTTTTGAATATTATTTTGAGTTTGTAACAATATTTTTTCAGATGATATATATATATATATATATATATATATATATATATATATATATACACACACACATTTATTTTCTTTGTCCCCCTTTCTAATGTTATTTCATGTAAAAATTTTGATACATTATACAACACTTATCATGTCTGCCTGCACTTTTATTTTTGATGTTGATATGACGGTTACTGGTGCTATGCTATTTTTGTATGCACACATTTCAGATGTGTCGCCAGCGTGGTGCAGTAGTTATATAGAGCATTTCCTTTGAAAGTTGGAAAAATAAAAGGTTGAACATTATATCACAGGTTCGATTTTGTGAAAAGGTTTGAAACCCCCCCCCCCCCCCCCCCCTTTGGAAAATTTTTTTGGATCTGTGCATGTGTGTGTATTTGATTTATCAAGTACTGGTGTAGATTTAGTGTATGTATATTTATAGGTTTGGTTTCACTATGGTATGTTCGATTTTTGTGGGGGGTGTGGGGGACATAGAAATCAAGTACTATTAAGTGTAATTGTAAAAATGTTACCAGGTCCCAATTAAAAATCCACATATTTAGTAGAGTATATTTTCTTTTTCTGTGAATGTCCTTATGTTTCAGGTGTTCCATTTTATTTTTTTTTTTACAATTGGCGTTATATATAGTGTTTGTTTGCCTCCAATATATTTCACTCTGTTCTTTTAATAAATTTTCAAAATATATTACCCATGACACATTTGGTACAAACTGTGTTATAAAAGAATTTCTTTCAGTTGTCGTTTAAATATCATAAGTCCTTCGTGCAATGAACGTATTGGCTTGGTAGGTTGCTGTTTCAAATCACATTATAGTCACTGGATACTGCACACGGTGTTTTCTCACCTCACCAATCAGAGAGCAGGTACTAGCTGTAGTCGGGGCTAAGGATAGACAGGGCACCATTTACACGATTGAAATATATCATTATGCCAGAGAGTGCGTTATAATTGTAGCCGTCTTTTCTGTACGACCTTTGACCTCCTAGCTTACTAAACTATACCGCGTCTTGCAGTCAGCTATGTGATTGATTTAGACCTGCTTACCCTTCCACATTTGGTGTAATCGTCCGTTTGTTACCACTCAATTTCATTTTTACACTATTAAAAATCGGTTTTGCGCATTTAAAAGTTATGCTTGATGGTCAACGGTTGTATTATATTTCGATTTTTTTTTTAATGAAGTAAGTATAACCTTCTAATATGCAAATCAGAAGATTAGAAATTGTACCTTGTTCAACACTGGGATACTAGGATCAGCACATTACCATGTTATATTAAGTACATACGGCTGTGCATAGAAAAAATGTGTAATTTCCAAAAAAAAAAAAAAATTAAATCAGAGGAATGTGTGCAACAATAGTGAAAATGGGTGTAATGGAGTACATTTTAGTATATCATGGATTTTGGGTTTGATGGAGTACATTTTAGTATATCATGGATTTTGAGTTTGATGGAGTACATTTTAGTATATCATGGATTTTGAGTTTGATGGAGTACATTTTAGTATATCATGGATTTTGGGGTTTGAGGGAGTACATTTTAGTATATCATGAATTGTGGGTTTGATGGAGTACATTTTAGTATATCATGGATTTTGAGTTTGATGGAGTACATTTTAGTATATCATGGATTTTGGGTTTGATGGAGTACATTTTAGTATATCATGGATTTTGGGTTTGATGGAGTACATTTTAGTATATCATGGATTTTGGGGTTTGATAGAGTACATTTTAGTATATCATGGATTTTGAGTTTGATAGAGTACATTTTAGTATATCATGGATTTTGGGTTTGATGGAGTACATTTTAGTATATCATGAATTGTGGGTTTGATGGAGTACATTTTAGTATATCATGAATTTTAAGTTTGATAGAGTACATTTTAGTATATCATGGATTTTGGGTTTGATGGAGTACATTTTAGTATATCATGAATTGTGGGTTTGATGGAGTACATTTTAGTATATCATGAATTGTGGGTTTGATGGAGTACATTTTAGTATATCATGGATTTTGAGTTTGATGGAGTACATTTTTATCATGGATTTTGGGTTTGATGGAGTACATTTTATTATATCATGGATTTTGGGGTTTGATAGAGTACATTTTAGTATATCATGGATTTTGAGTTTGATAGAGTACATTTTAGTATATCATGGATTTTGAGTTTGATAGAGTACATTTAGTATATCATGGATTTTGGGTTTGATGGAGTACATTTTAGTATATCATGAATTGTGGGTTTGATGGAGTACATTTTAGTATATCATAGATTTTGGGTTTGATGGAGTACATTTTAGTATATCATGGATTTTGGGGTTTGATGGAGTACATTTTAGTATATCATGGATTTTGGGTTTGATGGAATACATTTTAGTATGTCATGGATTTTGCCGAAACCACAGAATATCTCAAAAGTAATAAGGTACCCAGAGTCTGTGTTCACATCGGGTAGAAAGTAATTTCAGGAAAAGTTTAACGGGACGATAGTTAATGCAATGTTAATCAAGTTTTCACCGATTTATAAACATCCACGTCGTCCATGCTCTGAACTCTCTACAATAAGAACCTCTACATGGGTCTCATATGCTTAGATTTTACAAAAACTGAGAAAAAATTGATTGACAAATAATTTTTTACCCGACTGTCCTGCCAATCCTTAACCTATGTTAAATCTATTGTAGGTATCGCACAGAAAGAATTCCTGCCAATCCTTAACCTATTGTAGATATATGTAGGTCCCACAGAGAGAATCCAAGTCTCTCCTCATCTACACAGCACCGTGGAAACCAGCCTCAATTTTCATGTTTGTGGTACATTTGTATCTATGACCACTTTAGATAAGATAGTCATAGCCAAAACTTGGGTTAATAAGAAATAATTGCGATGAAAGTTGATTTGCCCCCCCCCCCCCCCCCCCCCCCCCCCCCCCCCCCCCCCCCCCCCCCCCCCCCCCAGTGATAATGCAAATTTGAAAATGCTGAGATTTAATTTATGAAATGCAGCAATTTTTTTTTTTATTTTAAACAGCTGGGTGAAACTCATTCTGTATAATTTTGATACTTAGATGGTGTATCCATACATAGTTTTACACAGAAAGACTACTTGTAATCGAGACCCATCATCAAGCTGAGAGATGATGGGTCTGAATTACAAGTACTCTTTCTGTGTAAAACTATGTATGGATACACCCACTCAAGTGTCATCCAATTGTTTACACTTTCCACATATTATAATATTTCCGTTACACTTGTGGCAACATAATTACGAGGGACACTTTTCAAGTTCGTAGAGTAGGGTAGTCTTTTTAAAACCGCCTGAAATATCAAAATTTTATTTATCTAAGATCTTCGAAATATGCCCCGTCTGCCTCAACACACATTTTACACCGATCTGCCCATTTCCGGAACGCCGTACGGTACTCATCTTTAGGTATATGATGCAGACACTGCCTATACGACAACGGGATTCAAAACGGTGCCCTGCCAGCATTTCCTTTAGTCTTGGGAACAACCAAAAGTCACAGGGGGACAGGTCAGGGCTGTATGGGGGATGATCTAAGACATCGAGTTCAGATTCTTTCAGATATTCCTGTACCGTAGCGGATTTATGGGCCGTGCGTTATCAAGGAGTAATTTGATGCCGCGGACACCGGTGCGCGGTCTGCGTTTCTGATGGAAATCAACAAGTTGAGTAAGAACACTTTCTCTGTAAAACTTTCTAGTGACAGAACTACCTTTCGGGACTATTATTTGAAGGACTGGACCTTTCAAATCAAAGAATATCGCATACAACATGCGATTTGATGTTTTGCAACGGCGCGCAATGACAGGTCTGTCGCCCTCAGATGAAAAACCCAAACCTTATTTTTAGCCTTAGAATCGGGTTGAAAATGATAGATCCAGGTTTCATCACATGTAACTATCTCTTCCAAACGACGTGGGTCACATTTATCATATTTTTTTTTTATAACTTGCGATGCAAGTATAACCCGACTTTGTTTCTGCTCGTCAGTGAGCAAATGGGGCACCCAGCGCGCGCAGATCTTACGTAGCCCAAATCGTTCACGCAAGATCTTCAAAACACTTGACAAATGAATGCCACTTAATTCTTCTATCTCTTGCACGGTTTAATGTACGTCTTCCTCAACGTTTTCACAGTAGCAACGTTCTTTTCCGTCAAAACGGAAACCGGCCTACCCACTCGAAGGTCATTTTCAATTGACTCCCGACCATCAGTAAAACGACGTACCCACTTGCAAACTGTAGCATATTTTAAAGCACCATTCCCATAAACCTTTTGCAAATCAGCATGAATTTCCGTTAACGGAAACCCGAGGTGTACTCGAATCTTACAATATACCCTCTGTTCAGAGATTTTTCCATCCATATTGAACGCTATATTTTACTATAGTGTATAAAACCACGTGTTGAAAATACCCAGCGCAGCGCGCACGTGGACCTCATGCGCCGCATTACCATTTGAGAGAGGAATGATTTCGCAAGTTCTGTGTGAAAAATCGTGCAATTTCATATTCGCGTTAAACAGTTGTAGGCTTACTCTACGAACTTAAAGTGTCCCTCGTATATTCTATCCTTTCTTTCCAACTCTGAAATCGGGTCATTTTTATAGTGATATATGTTGTTTATAGTATACAGCATTTGAATGATCGATTGATTTTCGCCACACTCAACAATTTTTCAGTTATCTGGTGGCGTCCAGTTTTTGTAGGTGGAGGAGAGAACCCAGATACAATGTACCCGGAGAGAGACCACCGAACTTCCGAAAGTAAACTGGCAAACTTTCTGACATATATCGGTGCAAGCAAGAATGGAACCCGCGCCGACTAGAGGTGAGAGGCCTTGTGATTTTGAGCACAATGCTCTAACCACTCGGCCACGCATTTGAATGTATAGGAAGTTAATTTACATTTTGATGTCATGTAATCCCTCAAAACACTGTACAAAATAAATAAATGAATATCTTAAGACATGAATGTATGTTGACCTGTGGTTGAAGAACAAACTTCCATCCTGAATTACCTGGTATACCAGTGCACACCTCGCTCATTAGAAGTACACTGTATTGAGATTAGGATCATTTCAAGTGTTCTTCTATTAAGACGTGTTTCAATCTCATGTCATAAGCTATCAGTGTGACATACACTGCAAAAGCACCCAATGTTTCTTTATTAAAGAAAAACAAAAGCACATACACAGTTAAATAAAACTTCTCTGCTGAAAGATGGGCGAACAAGGAGAGAAAAGTGTCTATGAGTGGGTGGATATGAAAGGCAAAAATAAAATCACTCTTAAAAAAAAAGGAGAGTCGCACATTATATGAAACACACGAGAAATTAAATATTTTGAAACATTGGAATATGAAAATGAGATCACGACCAAAATTGACTATTTTATAGTGGAGTTTGGTAAAAACTTCAATGTTGTGGGTCAATTTTCCATTTTTTCTTTTATGCAAACAAGGAAACAACAATCCAATATCTTCAGTTATTGGGTTTTCAACAGTCCTGTTTTATTGTAAATTCTGTGTTATCCCGAAACTGTCTTAAATAATACATCTTTGAAATAAATTTGCTCCTCCAATTACATAGCTTCATGTTCGCTCACATCGTTTGACAGACGACTGTCACCTAAACAACGACCAGTTTTTATGATGATGAAATCCATGCCGTTATTCAGATGTCCCATAGTTAGGCAAAATTAACAATATTCCAAACAAATATAAATATATACTAGAGAAAACATTACATGATTGTATTAGTCAAATGACCCAATATTTCTACATCTCAAAGTTTATGTAATAAATTGCTTTGACGCAAGTAGAAGAAGTGTAACGTAATTGGAGAGGCAGAGCATGGTCAGTTGAAGAGTGCTTCACAATGTCATTGAAAATTCCTAGCATCAATAATATTGGACCCAAAAAGGTGGGCCTTGTCAAATTTGAGGATTCTATTCACGAACAATGATCGATAATAACAGCACCACAATAATTCCTACTGCCCCAAGCAAGATTCACAGAGATATAAATTTCTTCTCATGATTTCACACAAAATATCAGCTAACAATCCTCACCTTTAACTTTCAAACAACTAACTTTCTTGCATGTATTCCAAGAGTGTATTCTATATATAAACAAGCATTCTGGGTGTATTGCAGGCAATACAAAGTCCCCTACCAGTAGGATAATTCAGTCAGAGGTAGATCAAGCATAACAAAACTCAAACTACATCTGTATCTATCCAAGACAAAGCCACATATCAAAATTCAATTGAATATCTTCATCCAATGAGCAGAAAAGTGCGGAAAACTGATTCTTGCAAGTCATAAAGGGGTCAAAAGTAGGTCAAGCGTAAAGAAACTCAAACTTGATCTGTAACTATCCAAAACAAAGCAATATATAAAATTTCAGTTGCATATCTTCATTCCTGATTCTTGCAATTTATCAAGGGGCATAATTCAGTCAAAAATAGATCGAGTATAACAAATCTTAAACCTGATTTATCACTACCCAAGATAAGGCCATGTATAAAATTTCAATTGAATACCTTCATTCAATGCAAAGAAAAGTAAGGAAAATGGCATGCATTCATCAACGGGCATAACTCGCTCAAAAGACAGTCAAGCGCAACAAAACCCGAACCTGATCTGTAACTATTCAAGACAAAGTCATATATATAATTTCAATTGAATACCTTCATCTAATGCAGAGAAAAGCTCAGAAAACCTTAAGCAGGGTAAACTAATAGTATCCTCCGGCAAAGTCGGTAGGGGACTAAAAAAATTGTGGATTTATTTTATAATGTAGATCATCAAAGTTCAGTTTTTTATTTTCGTTTTACATTTACATTGTAAATATCCTTCTCTAGAATGGAAAGTTTGGATAAAATGCAAAATTTAATTGCAAACCACACGTATCTTTTCATATTTATAGTTTATCATTTGAATTATATCAAAGGTTGTAAATAATCTCCAACTTCATATGTTTTTAACAAGAGGCCCATAGGCCTTATCCATCATGTAAGTATTTGTTAAAAGTATCACGAGGGCTACGAAATCCAGAAAAAAAATTCTGTTCAGAATATCTAAGCTAAATTCTAATATTCAGCAACAGTATAATCAAGATGTATTTTTAAAACTTAAATTCCTCCAAAAGTGCCCACACGGATGAAAGGTTACATATGCAACACTAACATCATAAAACTCATTCGGACCAGTCCTAGAGTCAAAACATTCACAATTACGGTACATACTTCCCTGTTTTTTCCTGGATATGTATTTCAAAAGTCTTTCAAGTGATAACACTATAATCACTATAACTATTTTGGTTCCACTGTGGAACCCAAACCCTTCCCCCCATGTGATGAAATTCACAATTTTAGCATATGACTACCTACTCCTCAATATCTGTTTAGTTGCAGTTTAGTATCAGTAGCATTAAAGATGATATAATTTACATGTTTTACAGGTATACATTATATATAACAAGCTTCACCATGTCTCTACATCATGAATAATAAAATTTACAATTTTGGTAGACATTTTCCTGCTCTTCATCAATATGCATTTAGTTTACCTAAAAGATGTACGGTTGTAGAGAAAAACCTTTTTGAATATTGGTCATTTTTTGACAGTTTTTGCCACACTCCTAAGGCACCTGGGGTGCAGGAGTCCAAACATTTACAGTTTTGTCCCCATTGTCCCAAAAATGTTTCATACAAATATGAAAAGAATTGGAATGGTTGTTATCAAGAATAAATTAAACATGTTCGATTGTTAACAATGGACACACAGACCATTTGCAAGAGGTCACCTAAGTTTACTCAAGTGACCTAAAATATGACAATGTGCAACTTTTCAAGATTCATCATCCATTATTGCAAAGAAAAAAGAAAAAAAAAACACCTAAAAAGTCTTTTAAGTTTCTCAAAAAATGCTTTAAATTTTCCTTCTGTCATAATGGTTTTTCTGAATTTGAAATTAACGAGTGTCCTAATGTTCCATCCTTTTCTAGCTTCTTTAAGTATTTCTTCTTTAAAGTCTTGTGCCACAGTCCATTTTCAATTTTGTACACTTTACTGTCATGTTTGCAGGCTCCATGTTGAATTTGAAAATCACAGAGAGCTTCAAGCGGACGTGTTAATATCTGGAAATGTATCATTAAAATGCATTGTATAATCACATTGGTCTTAATAAATTCAAAATAAAAATCTTACAAAACGGTGAAAATTTAATTGAAACAACGTGCCACACCACATAGTGTAGCAAGCTTTTCAAGCTGAACATAAAAATAATGATGTCACATACACTATTTAAATAATATATCAAAACACACACCTGGTGTATATAGGCGATATCCCAAATCATGACGAAAACATGAGTATAATCAGTATGGCAATTCATTACAATGAATACGTACGAATATAATAAGTAGTGTTGTTTACATGTGGTGATGACATGGTGACAACTAAAATCAAATAATAGTTTTACCACATCATTATCAACTTTCATGTTGCTTACCATACAATGACAACCTAAGCTGGATTAAGAAAATCGCTTTGGAACCTTTTGACCAAACTTTCAAGTTGTGTTCATGCAACACTAGTAAAGCCCTTTTATATTCCTAAGATCTTTTGTGTGAGTGTGTGTACTTTTTTGAAGTTGTTATCATATGACCAGGCAGTACTAAAATCTATGGATAGGTAGTTGTGCAATCATCTCAAACAGTTTCTGTCATCACGCAATACATAAATACAGTTTGGCCATATGATTTACGACAGTAGTTGATACATACCTCTGCAATTTCTGGTTTTCTTTCCAGTGCAGCCAGGGCTAGAGCTGTGGATTCTAGGGTGGATAGTGACATGTCGTTAGGCTGGGTCCGAATCACAAATTTACTCTTGGAGTCATGATTTAGTTTTACCTAAAAAAATATTTATATCTTGTAAAAAGAAAGAAATATGTAATTTTAAAAATAAATCTATAGTGGCAACTTTAATTAGTTTTTACAAGAACACATTTGTTAAATACTTATATCAGGGGAAGACAAATAGATTGCTGAAGTATTTGCCCAAGGACAGGTAGAAATGCCAAATTCACTTGCCCTGCCACAAAATGTACTTGCCCCTCCCTACATTAAGACACTGATATGTTTATCTTGTATTTTATTAAATCCATTCATTCATGTCTATTTCTGTTTGATCTGTTGCTTATCATAATAAAACCATGATGAAGTTTCTCTGGCCTCTCTTCGTTTTGTCACCCTTTGTGTGCTTTGTCGATACGGATGGCTAATTATAGTTATTATTGCACTCTGAATCCTTTCTTTTCCTGCTAAATGTCACAAACTCATCCATGTTTTAATTCATCAGCACATTGCACATTCACCTCGACATTGCATCTATGTAAATTTAGATTCTGCACTTTGCAATTGATTTTAACTTCACTGGTACATTTGAATGTTTTGGTCTTCTGTGTCATTTCTCACTAGAGGAGTGCTTGTATTTATTATTAAATAGTCAAATGATCCATTAATTCACAATTGACAATGTCACTGTATTTACATTTAATATTACTATCTTAAATTTCTATTTTACTTTAAAAATTCACTTGCCAACGGACATGTTTGTCTTGTAATTTTACCTGTCTGACTCTAAAATGTGGTGCCCAGGGCAATGGGCAGTGCTATTTGTCTATCCTTGATAAATGTATGTATCCTGTGTATCTTACATTTAGCTTCAACGAGAGAGTTCAAAGGAACATGTGAACACATGTGAATTATGGCATCCAGGTGAACACACAAATCTGTTCCCTCTTTCTAGGTTGAGACAGACTGACAGACAAAGTGATCGCTAGGACTTGCAATGCCTTACAGTTAACTCACACACAATAAACTTACATAGTATACAGGAATTATGTAAATTATCAATATATACCTTTCTAGTCCATGAAAACACTTCATTGTGTAGGAACATGCTTTTAGCCTGTCCCCAGGTTCCATCCAATAGGATGAGATTGTATGGCTGATCAGACGCTAGGGGAATATCTTCAACATCAGCTGCCTCAGAATCTGGATACAGTAGGAGGGTATTGGGGTTCCGAAGAATTTCAGCCAATTTTGGGTACCTGGTATCACATGCATGCATTATCTCTTGTTTACTTTTATAAACATATATAGGATAACCATAATAACTAATAACATGAACAAGATTTGTGAAATATGTACATTTTGTATTTGAACAAAAAAACCAACAATTATTTCGTGATACATTTTGATATGAAGATTGCAATCTTTAACACTATTTCTTTACATTCTGTCATTTGAAATATGAATTCTATAAACATACCTTCGAGGTGAAAATTTTTTGCCTTTGATAATTTGTACTTTTTCTGAAGGTAAACATTCACATAATATGGGAACAGTTGCCAGGGTTCTGCTTTCCTGTAAGACATAGTGATGGATAAACTCTGTACATTTCTAACTCACCATCGTGTTACACGTTACAGTGTTACTACCTATCAGCTTCATTGATTTAAACAATAACACATCTTCATGAAATGCTAAGTCTGACAACTTTAAATATTGGATCCTTGTTGACAAAGAATCCTTGTAGGTAGATTGTTATCTTCAAAGATGCATTAACTAACCTCCAGGGGATGTTGTAAAATAAAGACATTTGTTTCTATGGATACTGGTGTCTCTGGTAAAAAGGGGCACAAACAGACTGGTATTGGGCGACTGGAAAAAGTACAGGAATATGCAAAAATGAGTATATGTGTGCACAATATTGTATCATATCACTATATCCACTGAATATAGAAATATCTTGTGCACTCACTGCATGTGTGTTATTTAAGTGTACTTTAAATTTCACACAACTGGGAACTAGTGCACTGTTTGGAATGCAACAGTAGAGATTTATATAAATAACTGCAGCCATGCAGTGTTTTTTGCTTCATCACCAAAATAAGGTGTTTAAATTTGAATCCCACTAAAATAAGTACACATACTGTATAATATACCAGCAATTTTTTAAAATGCATATGAGTGTTTTGTGTTTTTGACAGCCATAAATACTGGAAATCATATAATGCAACTGATAAAATATCATGTCCATTTTTGTTTAAATTACATTATTTTGATAAAGATTTCACTAATTTATAGTCCAGTGTCAAAAACGTAAAATAAAATTCACCAAAAAAAAAAAAAAAGACAAAAAAAAAACCACACACGACAAAAATGCGTAGACATCAATTTCAATTGCAAGAACTATTTGATTGGAATTCTGGGATGGTTAGAAATTTCATATATTAAAATTTCTGCAAGTTCATTAGTTAAAAAGGTTGTCTTTTTACCACAAGGAACCCCAGTTATACCCCACTCAACCCCTATAAATCTAGATATGCTTTACATGCATTTATAAATTAGGTAAATCTTTTTGATGGGAAAATTAACACCGTATTTGTCTTGGAAAGAGCAGCTACACCCAAGAAACATCTAAAAGTAACATACACTCTTGAATAAACTCAATCACACATGTATAGTTCAGAGGAACTGTAATAATTATTCTATGATATAAAAATAAACCAACCATGTTAACTGTTCAATGTGTATTTCAATACACAAAACAAAAGGATGCTCACAAAAGAACTCCAAAGATATCACAAGGAACCCCAAGGATACCCTAATGACACCTAATTCAACTTTAATAAATCTAAACATGGTTTAATTGTATGCAATTTGTATTATTTGTAAATTACATAGCTAACTGTTTATTGTATTTTTCAGTACACAAAACAAATGGATACTCCCTAACACACTGAGAGCTCTGTATCTCTCGTGTAACTCGTCAACTGCAATCCAAATTTTTGCTGATCATTAGAAATAAGTTAATTAAGCATTGTAAACATTAAAAATGGAAAAATAAAATTTGAAAATTTTCAGCTCAAATTGTGTGCATGCATGTAGTGTTCATTAAAACACAGTAAAAGAAACATTACTTAAGTCATACATATGTGCAAAACTTAAAAAAAAAATTTGAATGAGGAATCTTGAGAACAGCTGAGACAAGTGAGCTGAGATCTGATTGGCTAAATTTGCCAATATAACTTTATTAGTTTTCCACCAAACAGGAGATGGTTCATGATGTAGGTAAATATTATGGTATTACATGACCCAACATTACTGTGAGTATCATGAAAAGTATGCCAGGAAAATTGCATGAACATGTTGAATTCTGGTCAAAATGGAGGTTCTTGGGTGGTACCTTGCTGTGTAATTGGAATACCCCAGGGGTTCCTTGGGGTACTTTAGAGTGTCAATGGGGGTATCCCTGGGATACCTTTTGGTTCATTGTGGTAAAGAGACGTGCTGAGTTCAACTAAATCTACATTGTACAAAATGGAATAACACATTCCACACCATACGGCATTATACAAACACTGAAACTATACATAATACATAATTCTAACATATTTTCACACGATATTTTTTGTATAAATTATCTTAAATAACATAACGACATTGCACCAATTATAAACATATCACATGGACAACATACAATGTAGGCCTTGTTAAAAACAGGCCCTTACAGGGTACCAGAAACAATATAATTACCAGCATCTCAAACACACGGGTCTTCTATTTTTCACAGTTTCCTTTTCCTCATCGTCTTCATTTGCAAATGAATATAAAACATCTAGGAATTCTGGTGACGATTTATCACCCTCTGTCATCCTCACCTGTTCACCGTCTTTGGACTCGGATGTGTTTGTTGTGAATGTGAGAAGTTACTGACTAGTATTCCGAACCCGATGCGAAAAAAATTACGCAATATATTGTAATAGTCTGAAACCTTGAATATTCATGTTTAAACCTTTAATTGACAATGATTATAAGCTCAAACGCATTTACAATTAATGGTGACATGAAACAAAGAAAAACATTCACCACCTTTTGCAATGTACAAGCACCTCTACAGAAGCATATGATTTCCCGCTGCAGAAAACTAGTATGCTTCCTTAAGGAGTACCAAATTAACATAAACTCAAAAGTATTTGAACTATATTAATTTTGTTTCCCTATTGTGACACCGTGCACCCTACCTTCCGGGGCCATGATTTAAACAAAGTTGAATGTACACTACCTAATGATGCTTGCAAGAATATTCTAATATTTTATGAATGATCTTGACTCTGCTGTTGTTGAGAAGAATGTAAAAGAATTTTCCTCTATATCCCCACGTAAAATTTTGATCCCTTATTATGGTCCTGTATGGGTGGTGGTATGTGGTGTATTGGTGGTGGTTGTGGTGTATGAGTGATGGTTTGGGTGGTGGTATGTAGTTATCGGTGGTGTTAACGGAAATTGGGGTGGTCGTGGTATGTGATGTATGGGTGGTGGTTGTGGTGTATGAGTGGTGGTATGTGGTGTATGGATGGTGGTGGTTGTGGTGTATGAGTGGTAGAATGTGGTGTATGGATTGTGGTTGTGGTGTATGGATGGTGGTGGTTGTTGTGTATGGGTTGTGGTTGTGGTGTATGGGTGGTGGTGGTTATGGTGTAGTATGAGTCAGTTTACCACTCTTATTTCAGAACATAAAGCTATTCGCGATCGCCAATTATATATCCATATAAATAAACAGTAAAGAACAAGGAACGTTACGTCATTGGTTAAATACTGCCGAGATTTTCTTTATTTTTCCAACACGTAATTTATATCCCACTTACATACGAATAACGTACTATCTTATTATGACGTCATTAATGTGCGCTAAAGAAGTTTTGCTCAGCGAAATTTGTTGATTTGAAATAAAGTATTTATAAACTTCGTTAAAAACAAACACTTTTGCTTCAACCAGATTTATACTTTGCATGTTTAATTATCCGTTAATATTCTTCTTTCAATATCAATATGGTGTCGGTTGTTGGCTGCAATAAATATGAATTTTAAAAAAGAATAAATGCGGAAATCGGCCGATACACAAAGTAAATGTCTTGCATGTTATGACTCCGAAGCGAACTATTCTTTAACTTCAAAAACTTTTAAATTCTTTCATTTAACCTCAAAAATGTTTACTTACTTTGCGATTTGATAACTACCCACAGTCAATATATTGCTTTACTTAATCTGCCCTAAAATATGCACATAACAGATGCAGACGATGTTCCCCTTTAGAGTCAAGGAGACGGATCATCCCCCAAACCCACCCATCCTGATAATAATAATAATAATGTACTTATATAGCGCCTTATCTAAATATACTCTAAAGCGCTTTACACTACACTAAAATGCAAATCAAAATTATACAGGATACATAAAATACTTAATAATGCAGGTATCAATATCAGTAGTAGTAACTTGGCATTAATCTACTTTATCCTTTTTCAAAGATCACGGTGACATATCTGGACGTCCTTTCAAAATGAAATTATTTAAAAATAAATTAATGAAATATCAAAATAAAGACAAGTGCTGGAATATACATAGGTAATAACTCTTAAAACTTTATTTTATTATTATTATTTTTTTTTTTTAATTTTTGTATTATTTTTTTTTTATTATTATTTTTTGTTTTGTTCTGTTTTGAAATCGGAAGACCAAAATTCGTACATTTTCGGCAATAAAGGGTACCGATATGTCGTATCACTGCGTTTCAGTACCGAGCGATGTCTATTACTTCATTCACTTAATTGATTTACTTTATCAACAATATTGACGTGTGTGTGCTTTTTAAAAACCATTTACAGTCGCCGGATAGCTGAAAAATTGCTCAGGCGACTATAAATAAAAAAAAAAAAAAAAAAATAAAAACCATTTATCGCACATCATTTGAAACTGAATGTAAATTCATTGATTCCAAAATATAAATTAAGAATACAATAACAGCAAATTAGAATGTATTCAAATGATACGTGGAGTACCTGTGAAGATTTGACCATTGCTTGCCTGATTTATTGTTTAAATTATAATATCGCATAATGTGTACAAAACAAGCATATTTACAAGTACATATATAAAACAAAGGTAACTGGGTAGGATGAACATATGCATATAGATGTAGATATAGATGTAGAAATATTTACGCACGAAGACGAGCAGGCTACCCATCCATAGGAAAAACGTGACCAGCCTAATGTCGCCAATCTTAAGAAGAATATAATACATGTTTAGTGAAGATTGCTACTAAAAGTTAATATTAGCATGATGTATTGATGTAACCACCCCCTCCACAATTAAGAAAATTGGGGCAACTGTAAAATAATTCTCTCTCTCTCTCTCTCTCTCTCTCTCTCTTGCTTGTCAAGGTGTTTTAGATAGGCCTAACCCGCACTTTTAACAGAATACGTGCTTGATATTCTTTAAGTCAATTTTACCTTCATATTCTCTATTGGAAACAGTCACGCAGCATTGTTTTTCAAAAGGGTAGGGAGCAGTCGGTGAAATTGGAAGTAAGTTGAATAAATTTCTTTGGTAAGCAATAATAATAATAATAAAAAAATTGTCTGCGCGATTTTCAAACTCCAAAATTTTAAGGGGGTTGGGGGGCTCATCCTTTACAATATGTACATAATTTTCGATCTGACATTCTTCTTGTTCAAGCCTTTGATCTAGTTCACATTCTTCTCATTTAATAATGTTATCAAAATAGTAACAAAAATAAATAAGGGGGGGGGGGGCACCCAATATATCTTTATTTCTACATGAAAATAACGGATAATAAGCATTGTCAAGGGGGGGGGGGGTGTCTCATTCCCCCAATTCTACCTCCTTTGCTAAAGTTTCAAAACAATATCAGATTCATATTTCCTTATTGTGTGTATGCGTTTTTTTGCCAGTAAACAGACGTATATATAAAAACCCTGCAGTTAGATATACCGCATTGTCTATACATGTACTCAAAATAACTTTTCAGAGTCCATTTGAAGAATAAAACTGACAGTTCGTGTTCCAGATATATACATTAAATGTTTTGTTCACATCTGTAAAACTATGCAATGCAAGTGTAACAGGAAGGAAAAAAATGCAACGGATCAGACCGGGCTCGAACCCCTGTCCGGTCCTTTGTATTTTCTCTCTTCCTGTTACACGAGATTTGGACCACATGAAGAGATATTAAACAACGGTTGTTTTTCTTTCTTTCTTCCTTTTTTGTTTTAGGTTGCGTATTTTAGATATAATCGCTGTCTAATAAAACGTTTAATTATACATGAACGACTTGACGTGTTTTGCTGTACCCAGGGAAATGATTTCCCATTGATATTTGTATAACTTAGTATCACATTCTGTTTAATGTCAAACACATACAGTCGGACAGACATAATTCATTGTACCAGTACATGTATATTTCATACATATATTATCAAATGCATGTAAGCAAAATCTTTTATGTATTCTTTGATATATAATTTTATCCGACTCCATCAATTTTATTAAAGTGTTTATATGCATGACTTAAAAAACATTTAAAAATCATTAAGACACCAAACAGATATTATGGTGTTCTACTCAATAAAACGGCAAATACACGCAATGTTTTCCTCACTCATATATTTAACATGAGATTCTCCTTCAAAGTGTCTATGAACACGATAGAATTAAACGTATAATGTACTTTATAACTAACAACTCAACTTTATGACAAACGGGATGATTTCAATTTCTCCATCGTCATCTTCCCTTATTTATGTGGCAATGTTCCATAATCACCTGTATATGGTGTTTATATCTCCCAACTGATTCGATACGCGAGAGCTTGTTCTGCATATGATCAGTTTTTAAATCGAGGCGGGCTACTGACAAAGAGGTTAATGTTACAGGGGTTTGTACAGTCTCGTCTAAAGTCAGCATTTCGCAAATTTTATGGTCGTTATAACGATTTAGTTTGCCAGTACAACTTACCATTAAGTCAAATGCTGTCCGATGTGTTTCATACCAATTGTTAGGCCGTTCTTGGCACACTGATTCTGACTACAAATTGCCCCGTTTACCTGATTAGATTGATTGATTGATTATTTATTGCTTTCCGCCACACTCAACAATTTTTCAGTTATCTGGTGGCGTCCAGTTTTTGTTGGTGGAGGAGAGAACCCAGATACAATGTACCTGGGAAGAGACCACCGACCTTCCGCAAGTAAACTGGCAAACTTGCTCACATAACGCCGCGGCCGAGATTCGAACACGCGCCGACAGAGGTGAGAGGCTTTGTGATTTTGAGCCCGATGCTCTAACCACTCGGCCACGGAGGCCCTACGTGATTAGAATATAGGGCTCACGGTGGGTGTGACCGGTAGACAGGGGATGCTTACTCCTTCTAGGCACCTGATCCCAACTCTGGTATGACCAGGGGTCCGTGTTTGCCCATCCCTCTAATTTGTATTTTCTATAGGAATTACGAGATTGAATACTGTTAGTTATCTTAGCCTTTTCATAGCATGATCCACGAAAAAGAAAAAATAATAATCTCTGAAAAATCTACAGGTTTTACTGACGTTTTCGTTGGCTCAAAGAGTCAATGCCAGATACTAAACCGATCTTTCCCCCGGTTTCTCAAATCCTGCAGGACAACACCTTTTCAATTCATCCCTCAAGGAATAATTTTTATCTGGTGGCCGCTTCCACTCCCGGACTTTGAGTCCGACTGGACAACTATACAGTATAACGCAGACTTCGAACACAAAAGTAAACACTGGGCCCAAAATAGTTACTAAATCCACCTCATGGAACTCACAGGTTTTCCGCGGTCGCGCATGTGCTAGGACACCACAGCCACAGACTCGTAAACTCCCGTCGAGCACCTTCCTTACAATGGGAGTACCGTGTAATATGGCTCAAGTACTTGCCTAAAACCCCTCGCACGGCTGGAGAAAATAAATGCCCACACAGTAAAATATTTGGCTCCCTGGCTATTCGTTAACTAGACTTTCTTCTGGAATTCGCCATGGAGATCGCTTGCTGGGCAATCTGAAAACGTGGCCCCACGCTTGACGAAGGGCCGCTAATCTCACTGACCAGACCGGCTATACTGAAAATAGCCCTACTGACCATTACTCACACAACGGATACCCTTTCTGGCAACAAACTATCAAACTACAGCAAAACCACAAAAACTAACTGAAAATGGAATTTAACTTCATCACAGTCTGGCCATCTCATTAATTATGCATTATGTTTTGGAAGATTGCCGTCACAGCACATGCAGATGACGTAATTTAGCTGAGATATGTGAAACAGAGACTGGTTTGTGCCTCTGCTGAGAATCGAACCCGGAACCTCTGACACGAAAGTCCAGTGCTCTACCGATCGAGCTAAAGGGTTAACCCACTAGGCCGATCTAGTAGGAAGGCCAAGAAATCTAACATTATCACATTGTCCCCCCTCCAGAGAGAGAGAGAGAGAGAGAGAGAGAGAGAGAGAGAGAGAGAGAGAGAGGGGGGGGCGTCCCGACTCTCTCAGAGTGCCAGCGCCTGTGGGGCGAAGTTCTGGGGGCAATCACATTCACCCGCCAGAAATTACCCGGGTCCCAGCGTGGGCGCCAAATGTAACAGAGACTGGTTTGTGCCTCTGCTGAGAATGGAACTCTGCCAAGTTTATAAATTTTTGAACACCATCTGAATTCAATAACATTTTGAATTTTTGAGCAAGTGGTATTTTTTATTTCCATTTTGATAAGAAAATGCAAGACAATAATTTTATTTCTGAAATTAAACTAATCAAGAAGCTAATGTACAGATCTGCACATGTGGTTGCATATACTTTAAACTAGTATGGAATAAATGTACTGTTGTCATATATAAACTAGCGTATAACCTTAGCCGACAGGAGCGTTCAATTTACTGGATATATCCCCAAATATACACTCCGGTTTCATTTTTGATAATTTCGATTGGAGGAGGGGGGGGGGGTCTAAAAAATCTTACCATACGGAACAGGCCATGTCGGCATTAGCTCCTTTATAAGCTCGATTTGACCTGCGTTCTGTTCTATCAACGATATTTACAATTTCTACAGAGTTATGGTTTTTATAGAAGCCATAATATGTGCTTTTGTTAAATGTATTTTCAGAAAAAAAATCATCACCTTTGTTTTGTCATAATACATGCTTTTGTTAAATGTATTTTTAGAGAAAAAAATCATCATCTTTGTCTTGTCAAGAATTATGCAGAACATAGTTTCCAGTTAACGATATTGATTGATTGATTATTTGTTTGTTTTACGTCCCGTCGAGAATTTTTCACTCATATTGAGACGTCATTTTCTGAGAAATCTCATATTTTTCTCAGCTGTGTTCAGAAATATTTTGGTGGCACGCACATTTAACAAAATTCTCAAATATGAGAAAAAACTCAAAAACATATCCGGGTTTGAGAAGATATTTATTTGGTGGCACAGTTGGGTGCGAAAAACTCAAATTTTCTAAGAATTCTCAGATTTGAGAAAATCTCAGCGTTGGTGGCCCCGAATCCAGCTGTAGGTAAAGTACCACAAATTTAGACCTATGCTTAGTGTTCAGGGCCGTAGCAGTGAGGCATCTCTAACGTGCCAACGCCTGTCGCGACAGGGGACCTCCATTTTTAAGGTCATATCCGAAAGACCCGTGATTCTCACTTCTAAATGCCGAGCGTTTGGCAAAGGAACAACCACTATCTATTTTTATGGCACGAACGGTTACGGATAAAGCGATATCTTCTCAATATATCTAAACATTTCTGTAAAATCCGAGGCGACGCCGACAAAAGATCATCAGCAAAAACATTTGATTGAAAAGCATTTGGTCTATATGGGCACAGTTTTTATTGGTGGAGGAGAGAACCCAGATACAATGTACCCGGGAAGAGACCACCAACCTTCCGAAAGTAAACTGGCAAACGTTCTCGCATATATCGGCGCGAGCAAGAATCGAACCCTCGCCGACTAGAGGTGAAAGGACTTGTGATTTTGAGCGCAATGCTCTAACCACTCGACCACGGAGGCCCCTTCTAAAGTCTTAAGAGTATCATTAACCGTTTCATGAAAAAAGTAAAGATAACGATATATCTCATAAAAAATTACACAGCTGAGAGTAAGAGCGCTGTTAAGGTAAGTATGAATGGCGACATCTAGTGTGTCAGTGCTGTGTATGTGGTGTTCATAAACATGTTGTTACTAATGTGGTGTTCAAGAAACTGGTTGTTGCTAATGTGGTGTTAAAGAAATTGTGGTTGTTGCTGATGTGGTTTAAAGAAACTGGTTGTTGCTGATGTGGTTTAAAGAAACTGGTTGTTGCTGGTGTGGTGTTAAAGAAACTGTGGTTGTTGGTACACAGTTTTACTGACACACCAGATGACGCCATTCAAGTTTACTTTAACTGTGCTCCGTATTTGCTCTACTCTCAGTTGTGTAATCTCGAAAACTCGGCCATCGATAAAAATTAGCTTCAATATGTTATATAGTAATAATATATGAATTTGTATAATTTTTTTTATCAATTTAGGTTAAGAATATTATTTTAATTGAAATGCTGGGAACGTAAATTGCATGTTTCTTGGAGACTTATGTTCATTATTAATCGTAGATGCCATAATATCAAAACAATTCTGCATTTAATTCAGAATATAAGCTGGCCATTTTCTCAAATTATCTGTAACAAAATTACATATTGAAACGAAGTTGACTGGTTATATGTAGACAGCCTTATATGGTACTCTCAGATGCGAAATGACGAGACATTTCCCGTGGTCCTCGTGAACAAAGCAATAGGACTACTTAGACAACAGTTAAAATTTTCAATATAACATCTGAAAGTTTGATAAATGTAATGCAATTTCTATGATTATTTCTCTTTTAGGTTAATTAGGAAAGTGTTCACATTATATGAGAAGAGTACATTTTCAACTAGCATGCAAGACATCAAAGATAGTCATTAGTCTATCAAAGGATTGAGTTTTGTTTCTTGTGAATAAAACACTTTCAAAATACATATGACTAATTGACTTCTTTCATGGGTTCAGCAAGGCCGCAAATAGGATAATTACACGTGAAGTGATATTTAAATCGAAATTTATCGTAACCAGGATAGAAAAGTGCACCATGATTTGCATAAAAGGGTTCACAGACAGAGCATACAGGTTTATTGTTGAGTATTATTGGGAATAAGGGAAGATGACGATGGAGAAATTGAAATCATCCCATTTGTCATAAAGTTGAATTGTTAGTTTACCGCCGACATATATTTTCAGTAAAATATCTAAGTACGAAGCAGAGGTGGAAGACTCTGTGGTGTCTTTAATTTCAAGTTTACTGGGATATATCGAATTGACATATGAATGAAAATGATCATTGTTAATAGACAAAACGTCGTCGAATCTTTCTCTTGTAATAAAACTGCCCCAAATCCCCTATCACTGGCATTTGTCTTTAGTATGAATAATATTCACACACTTTCCAAATTCGTTTTCAAATGATGAAACGTCTTATCGTGCTCTTCCGTCCAGTTCACTTTATTGGATAAAATTTTCGGTGTTAAATCTGATAATGGAGCTGACGTTGTAGAGGAATTGGGAATAAATTTCCTTTAAAAGTTGACTGACTCTAAAAGTGATCTTACCTCCTTTTTGGTCGGAACTGAAATATTTAAGATAGTTTGAATTTTTTCTAATGTAGGGTGAACTTGACCATTTCCTCCAAATGACTTAAGAACTTCATCTGATGGAACCAAACTTGCATGTCTTTGGATTAGCAGTCAAACCATCTTTCTGCAACAAACTTATTACTACATGTCCTAGATGACTTTCGCTAAAAACGATTATGTCATCAATAAAGGAATCTGAAAATGTATAGATTGATTGCGTATTGTTAGACGTCCTTCTCGAAAATCTTTCACTCATTTGGAGACGTCACCATTCCCGGTAAAGAGCTGTAAAATTTAGGCCTATGCTCGGCGTTTATGGTCTTTGAGCAAGGAGGGATCTTTATCGTGCCTCACCTGCTGTGACACGGAGCCTCGGCTTTTGCAATCTCATCCAAAGAATCGCCTCAATTAGTCGCCTCTTATGATAAGCAGTGGGTGCCGAGGATTTATTCTGATCCCCACAGGGCCTGTAAATGTAGTATGGTCAGTTAAAACAATTCTTACGAACTTGTTGAATGTTGCAGCCGAGTTCGTAATTCCAAATGGCATTGCCGTTAATTGGAAATGACCAACAGGGTAACAAACGCACTTTCTCTTTAGTATCTGATATATAGTATAACTGATTTTCCAATATGTCTTTGCAAAATTTATCTTACTCAAGTATTTTGCTTCTCTGTGTCTATCAATGAAATCGTCAATCTGAATATTTCGCTCTGGGTTAAACTGTATTATGTTGACATCTCTGAAAGTGCCTTTTGGATCCATCAAGGGACTGCAAATCCTCTCTTTTCTTCTTCCAACTGATCGGCAATACATACTACTGCTATAACCTGTTTCTTATTCTCTTTGTCTCTATGAAAAGGTGATGATAACCCCTTTAAGGAATACAAACTAAAGAATTGGGCAAAGACGGACACCTGGATCTAGTGCTTTGCAAACGTAAGCATCCCTCGTCGACTGCTCACACCCGCCATGAACCCTTTATCTTAATCAGTTAAATGAGTAATCCGTAATCAAAGTCAGTGTGCCAAGAACGGCCTAACAATTGGTATGAAACACGTCTTACAGCATTTGACCAAGTGAAAGGATGTATCGGCAAACTAGATCATTATAACGACCACAAAATTTGCAAAATTCTGACTTTAAACGAGACTGTTGAAACCTTTATAACATCAACTTTTTTGTCAGTAGCCGGCATCGATTTAAAAACTTATCATATGCAGAACAAGTTCATGCGTATCGAATCAGTTAAGAAATATAAACATCATATCCAGGTGATAATGGAATACTGCTACATAAATATGGGAAGTTGACGATGGAGAGGCCGAAATCATCCTGTTTGTCATATTGGTGAGTCGTTAATTTGAAGTTAACATCTATGCTCAATAAAATATCTAAGTACGAAGGAGATGTACTAGACTCTGTGGTGTTTTTCATTTCGAGTTCACTGGGATACATCTAATCGACATATGAATGAAAATGACGATTGCTTGTCACATAATCAGTGCCAATTTTATTTGCACCCGACACTATTTGGAATCCTGTACTCTTCACTGGCCATTGAGCTGTTTGTGGCCGTATTCGAGTGGCCGGTATTTGTCAGTAGTCAGGTTTAGCTGGTAGAGGATAGACGTGTTTCTCGGACGACCCATGATGAGTGAACTTGGGCGTAGTTGGATCCCTTGCTGAGTGATCTGGGGATGGAAGTACAGAGTACTTTACTGGACGTCTGATAGCTAGACCTGGAAGCAAGCGCTACTCACTTTGTATATATTTTTTTTATTTACGATAGCTCAGTAAGTTTACTTTATACACTATATATTGTGTGAGTAGGTTATTGGAAATGATATTTAATAGCATTGTCGTTGTTCGGTATTTTCTAAAGGTACAGATGCACGTTTGTTATTTTTATATACGTGTAGTGTTTATTGAGACGAAATGAAGCATTTGTTAGCATTTTTTAAAAATTTGTTTATTACCTAGTTATATAGCCGTCAAATTGATGTTTCATATTTGTAAGGTATCGTACAAATTGTAGGTGACCAGTTTGTTTTTATCTTGTTATCCGGTGGTAGTATGGTGGACCAATTGGGCTACAACTAGTTAGAGGCATGAACTCGCAAAACAACATGCGACATGGACGACGCTTATGATCCCGTGGCACCTGCTGGAACACGTGGCTTACTTTATCCAATACAGGAAAAAGTCCTTTTCACTGTGTCAGTATTTTCTTTGTACTCTTCGGTAAGAACACGAAGCCATTGTCTCTAACTTCAAATGACCTGTTTCTCGCATTTCTGGTACGTTTTACGGTCCTATTCCTTTTCTGATACAGTACCTGCCATTTTGGCCAGTTTCTCACGCATCTTGATGATGTAGCTAAATGCTGAGGGTTACAAATAATGACTCTCATCCTAGTCAACATCAATGCTCATTTCTCATATATCAGATCAAATAATGCAAACCCAGTCCATTCAATGCAAATAGGAGATATACCAAAAGCTTATCCCAATTTCATTGGTAGTCCCTTACTTAGATTTGGAGCATACTCTTTAAACCATTTAACCCCTAGACAATATCATTTGCTTGAAGACGATAATTAATTTGTGTACGCTTTTAGGAACATGTCAATGTAGCCGAGTGCATAATGGAAAACGTGATATACAACATGTATTTGTCACCACGAGTCCTCGCATATAGATGCATGTGAATACGAAACTCAGACACGTGGTCATTTGCTGCAGAAATGCAGAGGACAACCTACATGGTCCAGCAGAAGGTATGTCGCTAAGAGGGAAGATGGATGGTCCAAGATGAAAGGTAGACTTTTAAGAAGGATAGAGAGTTTTTGACTGTGCGCAACGCCCCTCGCACGGCTCTCTCACGGGGTTTGGGTGGACTTGCCCAAATTGAGAAAATCAAAGCGAGAAAGTAGTACTTGTTCAGATTGATTGATTGATTATTTGGTGTTTCGCTACACTCAAGAATTGTTCAGTTATCTGGTGGCGTCCAATTTTTGTAGGTGGAGGAGAAAACCGAGATACAATGTACCCGTGAGGAGACCACCGAGCTTCCGAAAGTACCTGTTCAGAGCATGTTTTGAGCACCAGTAAGTATGCATGTAATTTAGGGTCATAATTTATTAACTACACCAATATTACATACAACTTTGACATGAAAAGGAAATATGATTTTTCATCAGTCTGTTGTAACCTGACTTTGATGTATACCCCCTACCTACCCGTTTCAGAACCAAGAAACCTGTCCCCTGCCGCCCAAGACTGAACTAAACTAATTAACTTGTACGCAGAATAAAAACCAAACAAACAAATAAACAAAAACAAAGAAACGATTAACAAATCAGTATTAATAAGTGGATTATTAACTTTCCATTCCAATGACAGGCTATTTCACACACACACACACACACACACACACACACACACACACACACATATATATATATATATATATATATATATACTGGCAAACAAAGGGATCGCGGGTATTTTGGTATGATAATATTTTTGGGAGAAATATTTAGTGAAATACTACATATACATGGATTTAGAAAACATTTTGTGACTTGACTCCTGTTCCCTGTAAGCTTCTTCACAATTTGCATGTGCCCATGAGGCGCACGCTAAAATGTGGTACATTTTGGGTTGTTGTGTAAGGCAGACAATCAGTCAGCAGACATCATTACGTCAATGATAAAATGAACAGCGATTAAATGTGACTTAAGTAAAGGTATGCCACCACAAAGATTATTTACAGCCAAATGAGCGTAATCAAGGAATCCAAATTTGTCAGGCTGGACAAACCCAGCGAGATGTTACTATCCGGTTTGGTGTGTCCCCGAGAGAGTGTCATCTCTAGATTCTGTACTCGATTTCAGGGTACAGGTACAGTCAATGAGAGGCCTAGGTGTGACAGACCCCATGCTACAACGCAACGCCAAGACCGGTGCATCGCAACATTGACCCGGAGACAGCGTTTTCAAGCTGCTTCAAGACTGACTCTTCAGTTGATCTTTGCCACAGGCCTGCACATTACGTCCCAGACTTTGCCACAGGCCTGCACATTACGTCCCAGATTTTGGGAAACAGACTTTATGCTACTAATCTCAGGGTCTACAGACCAATAGTGCGTCCCAGACTTCTCCCACGTCATTGACAAACACGCCTGGAATTGGCACGTCAACATGTGAATTGGGATATACGATATACGAGTCTCGATTCTGTCTGAACTTCCACGATGGTCGTTGGCATGTGTGGAGAGAGGCAGGCCAGACAGATACACAGCCAGGCATTGTTGACTGAACACAATCAGTTGGGAGTGGCTCTGTAAAGATTTGGGGTTAGGATAGCTCTGGCGCGTTGCACTGATATGATAGCCATCAGGGACATAGCACTGACTGCTCTCCGATACAGGGATGAAATTCTTCGCTCAGTCGTCAGGTTGTCTGCAGGTGCAATCGGGCCAAATTTTATTCTGATGGACGATAACGTCCGTCACATTGTGCTCCTGTGGTTCAGGAGCATCTGCAGATGGAAACTATCAAGCGTATGGAGTGGCCTGTTGTCTCACTGGGCCTGACTCCCATAGAACGTGTGGCATCAATTTCAGCATCAACCTTCACAGCGTCCGAATCAACCACAGACTTTGGATGACCTTGAAAACGCGCTGAGAGAGGAATGGAACCATTTCACAAAAGAGAACATTGCAAATCTCATAATGAAATTCGTTAGATTGTTGCAGGTGTAATCGAACCAAATGTCATTCTTATGGACGATAACTCCCATCCCCATCGTGCTCATGTGGTTCAGGAGTATCGTCAGAGGGAAGCTCTCGAGCTTATGGAGTGGCCTGAATCCCATCGAGCATGTGTGGGATCAACTTCAGCATCACAGCGCCAAACCCAACCACAGACTTTGGATGACCTTGTAAACGCTGAGAGAGGAATAGAACACTATCCCACAACAGAACATTGTGAATCTCAACATGAATATTCACCGCCGGTACCAGGCTGTTCTGAGATCACAATCAGCCTTGATGAAACAATTTAGGACAAAGGTCAAGTTGTCATTCATGCCAGATTTCTTCGTCATTCAGTGACATGGTGTTTTGTGCAATATGACCCCCCCCCCAAAAAAAAATCAATAACTGAAATCGAGATTTCTGATTAAATTTTGATGAAATTTGATGTCAGCGTTTGTGTTTCATATATTCTTCCATGTACGTACGATGGTTTAGTTTTAATGAATGAAATAGTCCATGGTTCCTAACGTATTTTGTCTAGTGTATATATATGAGCCGTCCCATGCGAAAAGGGCCCTTAAGTATTTTGACGTCATAATGAAAAAAACGCTGGTAAAGTTAACGTCATCATTTGCAAGTTGCGTCTGTTACATGTGTTTGTAACGTTGCTGATATTTACACGAATTTTGAAACCTGAAACATGTAGAAACTGAAACTGAAACAAACAGAAAGATATATGAAATTGAGAAGAAGAAAATATGGACTTTTTAGAGGTGAGTTCAATTGTTTTTGTTCTAATTTGAACACTTAAAAACCGAGATTTAGATCTAAGCCTATTGGATAGATTTTGGATCCGCCTAGATGCTATCCACTAGTTATGTGACGTATGCCATAAAAAAGAACTTTTAATGAAATTTAAGTTATACAATTGAGAGATTTATCATAAGTGAAAGGTTGTATCCGTTATTGATTTTCATGCAAACACGTATTGACAAGTTTGTAGCAATATCAATATGACACACATGTGAACAGCTCGTTTGTTTACATTCGTATCGCTCAGTTCTACGCTCTTCAATCTACAATGTGTATATCCTATGAGTAATCCTAATAATTTGTTTTAACAAAATTTGAAAAGATAGGTGAATAGTTTTTCCTACACCAAATAGGGTAATATTGTTTGCATTTCTAATCTTCATATTACATTGTCAAAAATCAGCAAAGGTTGTTCCTGTAAGATGGAATGTATCTCTAAGATCACTTTTGAAGAAATCAGTCAGCAAATTTATTCCATGAGAGAACTTTCTAAAGACGAAAAGGATATGTATATTATGGGGAAGCTAAAAAGCAAAAGCTCTGGTTATGGGTCTTCAAAACACGATGTAAAGCGACAGCGATACAAATACAACTTTGATGATCGTGAAGTATGTAAAGATGCGTTTTTATTTTTACATGACATTTTTTCACCGACATTGGTGAAAAACATTTGAAAAATCTTGTTAAACACATGAAGACCAACGGAATCAGGCCACGAACACATGGAAACATGGGGAAGAAACCACACAACGCCCTGTCCTTTGAAGAAATTAAGTTTGTGGTGCAGTTTATCAACCGATATTCTGAAGATTATGGACTTCCTATGCCAGCTGCTCCAAAAGGTCACGATTCTGAGACACCCATTTTTCTACCCTGCTCAACACCAAAGAGTGAAATTCATCAGTTATATGTTGAAGCTTGTCATGAAATCCAAATCCGTGCTGTCAAGTTGTCGTCCTTCTATTCAATTTGGTCCGCCTGTCTTCCCAACATCCAGATTGCCAATCCCAGATCTGATGTCTGTAATACATGTGAGCGCCACAGAGAACACATTTTGAATACAAGGTCTGAAAATGAAAAGCTTACTGCAATAAGGAATTTTACGGATCATATCGGAAAAGCTGAGAGAGAGCACCACCTCTACATCCAGTGTATAAAAGAAGCCAGGGAAGAATACCAGTCCATTCAGCTTCCTGAACCACCTTTTGAACCTTGTTCCACAGATTTCCTTAAGACCCATTACACCTTCGACTTCGCACAATGTGTGTCTATCCCTCATCATTCCAGACAAGTTGGGCCTTTATTCTTTGAGACACCACGGAAAATTCAGATCTTTGGAGTTTGTATGGAGGGAACAGGAGTCCAACGAAATTACTTAATTGATGAAGACCAGACCATTGGGAAAGATGGAAAGAATGCCCATGGACCAAACACAGTCATCAGCATACTTCATCACCATTTCCAGAATTATAGCCTGGGAGAGAAATGTGCTGTTCTTCACTGTGATAACTGTCCAGGTGAGCATATTTTATCATAAATTATGTTTCATACGCAACGCGTCCGATAAATGCTGTTCTTATGTACAAGTATATATATATTTTTTTAGTAATATTCTATTACTCACTTCAGGTCAAAACAAAAACAGGTATCTGATTGGATATTTGCTGTGGCGGGTCATGGTTGGTCTACATCGAGCAATTGAGCTTCATATGCAGATTCCAGGTCATACAAAATGCCAAGTGGATGCAGGATTTGCCCAGATTAAAAAGAAATACAGGAGGTGAAATTGTGTTAATATCCATTGATATTTAAAAAAAATTGACTATTATCTTGTACAGTAGATAATTTCTATAACGGAACATATTTGTTAAAAGAATTACGATGCATTGTGTCTTCTTTTTTCAGATCGGATTGCGACACCCTTCAGCATGTTGGCGACTTAGTTTCTAAGTCCTCCAAAAGTAATGAGGTTGTAATCATCAAGGACGGAAATGTGAAGTACTATGAGTGGAAAGGTTTTATAAGTACCACATTTAAGCCATTTAGAGGAATAAGAAAGTTTCATCATTTCTCTTTTTCTGCGCTGCAGCCTGGACTTGTCTTATGCAGCACAGATGCAGATGGCGACAAGGTCCCTCTCGTTTCAACCAAAGATGACAATATCAATGCGAATCTACCACCAGCGATATTGCCTGGCGGGTTAAGTCAAGAGAGGCAAGAATACCTCTACAGGCACATCAGACCTCATGTCCGGGAATGTTTTAGAGACACAACATGTCCGGAATTTCCTGAAGAATGATTAAACTGTGTGTGATAACGTCATATTTGTAACGTTATTTTTGTAACGTCATTTAAATATGTTCCTTATCTTTGATAGTCTATATTTCAGTAAATATGCTGAATATTTGAACCAAACTTCATATGTTGCTTTTTTATATCATTACCTATCATAATCCATCAAAAAATGATTTTTGAAATTTTTTACCATAAGGGCCCTTTTTGCATGGGACGGCTCATATATATATATATATATATATATATATATATATATATATATATATATATATATACATATATCACATACCAGGAGGTGCGAAGCTCGATTACTAGTATAGAACATAGAACTGTAGTGAAAAATAAATAAATAAATACTAGTGTTGAAGTATAGTAATAAGGTGGAAGAAATGCGTATGGGTATAGTAATGATTTATGAATTGATCAATAGAAATACATTGAAATAAAAATAGATAAATAAATGAAATAAAAACAAACAAACAAAACTACACCGAGTAAATTATATGAGTAACTTAGGTCCTATTTATTCTGGTAAAGTAATTGAGTTTGTTCCTCGGGGTGGAATGACTTCAGTTTATGCATCCAGAACTATGTCACCTACTAATATTTCTTTTTGTTGTAATAGGGACACGGCAGACAATTTCTATTCATTATTTAGCAATGAGGATGAAGCAATTAGATTTTCAGTTTTCAATCGATCTGTAAAACTACAGAACAAGTTTAATTTGAATGTTGAATATGTTCACCTCATATGCGTGGAATTTCTGCTGATGTATAAGTCGATTGAAATCTGAAAATATGGTGGCATCAATATTTTACTGTGTGCTTAATTTCATCATTTTCATTGCTTCTGTTCAGTCAAACACATACGAAATATACAAAATTCTACAAACAGATCTGCTGAGGAATTATTCCAAAGACGTAAGACCAGTGGTATTTCAGACAAACGTAGTGCACGTCAATATAAGTCTTATTGCAACAACCCTTATTAAGTTTAACGAGATTGAAGGAGTTCTAGATATAGTTTTTGGTATGAACGTGAGATGGCGAGATGAACTAATACAATGGAATCCCTCTACTTATGGCGAAACGACAATGGTGCGGCTTCCAATGTCGAAAGTGTGGACACCACCATTGTTTCTCATAAATTCTGCAACCAGTTTTCAAGTAAATCTAGGAGATGATAAAGAACAAAGCTTGATGTACTTTTGGGATGGCAGAGCCTTACGTGCCACCGGTATTAGGACCTCAACAATTTGTTCTCCCAACGTGAAGTATTATCCTTTTGAATCGCATAATTGCAAATTAAAATTTAAGAGTCTTCAGCCGAAGGAAATTAACTTGCACATTGACATGGACACACGCTCATTTGAACCAAATCCTATATGGCAGCTGGAATCCTCCTATACGAAAAGAAAGTTGGAAAATATAATGTCTTTAGTCGAAGTTAACATTAGAATAAGAAGACGACCAACTTTTCTGTTAATAAACATTTTTACACCGATGTTATTTGTAGCACTTGCAAATCTTTTTGTATTTGCCATTCCAATCGAATCCGGAGAAAGGGTGTCGTTTGCTGTTACAATTTTGTTGTCCTTTGCGGTCTTCTTGACATCAATCACGGACAAAATGCCTCAAACAAGTCTATCAGTGTCGTTGTTCTCGGTGTATTTAATTTTGATTATAACTTACAGCTCTTTGATTTTGATAGCGTTGGTACTCGTTTTAAGAATATACTTTACCGAGGACAATGAACCAACTGGACCATTTATAAACTTCCTGTTATTCCTGTACAAGGAGAAAAAATGCCGAGGACATACATCTAACAAAGTAAACGCCGTCTGTGAATCGGATAACGACAAAGTTAGACCAAACAAATCATCAGATGATATAGACGTGTATACATCAACTGGAGAAACATGTCGAATGAAGAGACTAGCTTCTAAATTAGATAAAAGTTGTGGCATTGTTTTCTTCGTAATCTTCATTGTGATAACCATAATATTCATGAACGTTTTAGCATCTACCTAATATCAGGCTTTTGAAAGGCTCTGAAGCATATTGTACCATCTACCGTCTTGTTTCCTGTATAAAAATGGTTTATATCATGCCGGGAATCACCTGACGAAAATTTGTTGAGACGGTGAAACGATTAACTTGCCGGTGACAACAAAGATCAGCTTCAATTTTAAGATTTTTATTAGAACTTATCTATTGTAGGATACAGTATATAGGGAATTTCTACTGTTATTATTATTATTATTATAACATTTATAAAGCGCTTTACATAATTATTTGAAACTACACAATGAATATACACAACTAAAATTAATTGAAAATAACATGCGCATACTGCTTTGGTAGGACGAAGCTTCCCTGAGAGAGGGAAAGTGTATATAGCAAATTACACTGTCACGATAGTGAGCTAGCTTTTATAGTGATTTGGCAGTCTCTCTTTTGATCACAAAAGTTAAGCAACGGCGAGCGTGTTCATACAATTACCATGAAAAGGCTAAGATAAATAACAGTATTCAAGCTTGTAATTCTTATAGAAAATACAAATCAGAGAGATAAGCAAACACGAAACCCTGGTCATACCAGAGGTGGGATCAGGTGCCTAGAAGGAGTAGGCATCCCCTGTCGATCGGTCACATCCGCCGCGAGCCATATATCCCGATCAAGTAAACGGAACAATCCGTAGTCAGAATCGGTGCGCCAAGAACGGCCTAACAATTAGTATGAAACACATCAGACAACATTTGACTGAATGGTAAGTTGTACTGGCAAATTAGATCGTTCTAACGACCATAAAATTTGCGAAATGCTGACTATAGACGAGACTGTAAAAACCTCTGTAACATTAACCTCTTTGTCAGTAGCCCATTTCGATTTAAAAACTGATCATATGCAGAACAATCTGTTGCGTATCGAATCAGTTGGGAGATATAAACACCATTTGCAGATGATGGTGGAATATTGCCACATACATAAGGGACGTTGACAATGGAGAAATTGAAATCATTTCGTTTGTCATGACGTTAAGTTATTATTTTGTCGCCGGAATCTATTTTCAGTAAAATATCTAAGTACGAAGCAGAAGTGAAAGACTCTGTGGTGTCTTTAATTTCAAGTTCATTGGGATATATCGAATCAGCATATGAATGAAAATGAACATTGTTGATAGACAAAACGTATTATGAAAACCCTTAATAAATAAAATTATACAAATGGATCCATAATTTCATAGAGCATTGCAATGTTCATGTTTGAGATTTGCTTAAATAACTGACTAAGACCTGTTATTGTGGTACGAATGTTCATAAAAACTGACCATTTCCAGTGGATATGTATGTCTATCTACAAGAACAAGTGCAAGACAAAACACCTGTTTTATTATTCATTAATAATGATAATAATATCCCTCCCCAGATATTAAAAGTACAAGTTCTCTGTCATAGCAAGCCTGATTATATATTGTGAGCATGATGTGGATGACAAAGAATAGACAATTGAACAAAGAATAACAAATTATTTACTTCATAAATTATTTGATATTGCTTATGAAGAAACTCTCTAATGAGGATATCATAAGTAAAATAAATTGTTTTATAGATATTTTATTCGGCTTTATGAAGTAAGTAGTTTATTACAGTTTTTAATTCATTTTACGAAACTTAATTTGAGCCATTGCTATTTTTAGATGCGGGAAAACAAAACGTTTGTATTTGCTGTCATACGAACTCTTTCCACAGTTAAATCCGCCAATCTATCACGTCAAAGACTGTGAATGACGTAATTTGGTTTACTCATTCTCTTCTTCCTGAGTTAATTAAATTTTACATGAAATATAACGTGAAATATTATTATTTTATTATTTATTTAAAGACACCACAATTTTCCAATTCGCTACCGAACTTTTATTAAAGATTCCTTAATCCAAAGCTCCGAGAAATTGGCCACATTTTTAGCCCGATTTTTTATTTACTGAGAATACTATTCCTTATAGTCATTGAAAAGATGAAGATAACGAACAATGATCAATCCCATAACTCCTATAAGGTATACAAAATTATGAGAAAATCGAAATAAGAAGCTTTTCAGGCTATTTTTGTAAAACACAATGCATTATGTTTTCCTATGATTTTCCATTTATTATCAACATCAATATTCATCGAACCTGCATATACACAAATTAATATGAAAACGTTATGCAATGAGAGACTGAATAATTTAAAAAAATGATGGTTTTCGCGTAAATGTGGATAGATAATCAACTTAGCAATAGAGCATCGTGAAAATCACGTTAAAACTAAATGTATTTATTTCATTGCTATATTTAGAAGGCTGTAGAAAGAAAGAACGTGGAGGAAAAGTGGGAAAAATTGTTTTAGAAATCATATGCCCCTCAAAAGATTATAAAATTTGAATACAGGGCCATGTTTCATAATTTTGCTTTATTTCTTTCATTTTTGAAAATACATGAGGGTAAGAACTGCGAGATTTTACGCCGGCATACTTTTAATGAAACGCTAATAGCTTGTGTCTTGGTCGCATCCAACCTAAAACGTAAACATAGGTGGTGATTGCTCCTTCTCCAAAAACACGGCATTTAGAAGAAGGGGGTCTTTCGGATATGACATTAAAAAGCCAAGGTCCCGTATCGCTGAAGGCGTTGGTACGTTAAAGAACCTTTACTGACCGCGACCCTGAACGCTAAGTATAGTTCTAAATTGGTGGTGCTTCACCTACAACTGGTGACATCTCAGTGTACGTGACAAATTCCCGATGAGACGTAAAACGACCATGCTGTAAAATCGACCCATGTACAATGCTCTTCACATACAAATATTCTGGTAATTCTTTATTATAAATAAAAATAAACATCCACCCTTAAAAGACTTTCTGGGAAAATGTTTGTAAAAATAGCTTCAGTTGCTTAGGCTGTCATTAATATCTGTCTTTCCATCACTCAGACTCTGATATAAAAATGATATCGTACGAGGTAGTAAATTTTGCAAATAAACTTTGAAAGGCTTTCTCCAGAATTTAGGTTTATTTCTCAATGAAACCTTTATATATTTCACAGTATACATTTATAATAGTATGTACAGAAGTGTTTAATTATTTTAGAGAGAGAGGGGCGATAAAACGCTATGAAAAGATTTGGTTCCATCTGTTCCAAATTGTATAATTTTTTTTCGGTATTATCCGATTTTAAGGAATGCGTTTTTGTGTTTCACAGAAATGTTTTAAGAATGATATTGCAAAACACAGGCTCTCCAGAATTCATGCTTGCATCTCTGACATTGTTTCATATTTCAACGTTCATAATTCAATTGATGGTATCATTAAGTTAAATATTGACTAATGATATCATTGATTTAATTATAATTAAAGAAATATATTATAGCTTTTATTTCAGAAAAGTAGTTATTTTTAATTACAGCGATCATTAATTCAATGATACCATTCGTGATTTGAACATATTCATTGAAATTGCAATAATTAAAGTTTATAGTAAAACTTGCCAATAAGGAACTCGCATAATTTGAATTCTTTGTTATAATTGTTTGTTATAATTCTTTGTTACATTTCCAATGTGGACAAAAATAATTTATGCTATCTGGAACAAAATTTGGAAGTACAAGTGACTTCCTCATGTTCGACTTTTTTTTTTGTTTACTATTTATGCTGTCAATAACATAACTAATGCACGCAATTATACAAAACAATATGTAAATCATTACATTTATGTGTTGAATGTTTTTTATTGTGTGAATCTATGTAAGTAAACATGCCTATTTATTTGTTTGATGTACTTTGTACGATTGTCTTGGAATTTTCGCTGCTAGTTCTACACGTGTCAGGTGCCATATTACGCAATTTCCCCAATTCTTATGCCATTGCGGTTTTTCTGTTGTTGGTTAAACAATTACGAAATTTCCTATGCTCGAATCACACAACCTCTGATGCTTATAGCTAATAAACAAATTTATCCTTATGGTCACGTGATAAGATGCGGGTTAGTCAGTGACTAGTTAGCGTTTCGTCATACTCGCTTTATTAACAGTAGCAAAAATAAAATATTAAAGAAAGTAAACAGTATACTTACCACTCCTGGTTTTCCTGTCTCACTTGCATCAACATATGTAATTATGAAATGCAGGCATTTTTGTTTTTGATGTAACATCTTCTGGCTGTTTGTGTAGTTTGTATTTTTCGGCATATATTGTACATCTGTTAGTTTAGGAGATCAACATATTGATGTACCATTTCACATTGTGCGATTAGCTGTTAATCTGATCTATACATTTTCATCATTTTCAATAAATGGCATCTTTCATCTCTACCCTAGTGTTTATATCATTGAACCCACTCAGAGAAAAACCAGAACTGCTGTGGAATTGTGCAGCATAAGGAAACACAACCATTGTTCTTAAATTCATCTATATTAAAGATATCGTTCATCCAATTCATGGTGAATATGCATTTAAAGGGGCATTCCTTTATGCAGTATTTGTATATTATGATCGTGCGCGCTTGCACTGTTGCTTATCTAGTAGAATAATGTTAGGTGTAGAGCTGTGATTTATGTTCCATCAACATATTTCAATTTTATCCTCGGCGTTTTCCTTTCACGTGATGGTATTGCAACCTGGTGCTGGGCGTGAGAGCCTGTTTTCTACGTAAAGTTTGTTATAAACTAATCAAACGCCGTGCCTGTGATGTGGACCTAGATGGATTGATGATGCCGGATGTAACCGTAATGCACAACATCATTGAATATTTACCATTTCAATAACAACAAAAACAACAACAACTTGTATATAGCAAAGTCGTACTCATTACAAACACTTCAATGCAGGATATATAAAGCTTTAAGCAGCATTTCAGAACAAAACTTCAAAGTTAACTGTCTGTTAACTATTAAACAAAACCCTTTTATATTATTCAATCCACTTGAATTACAATTTATGCAATCACATACATTTGAAATCCAAATCTTTAAAACATTTGAAGTTAATACTATTACAGTCCTTAAGCTCACTTTCACAGTTCATAGTCTTTGAATCGTGCGGACATACATCGCATTTCTTGCCGTGTACTGGTCTTCAATTCAACTGGAATAGTCTCAGGTTCCCACAATTCTGGACTGTCAATAGTTTCTATCAGCGGATCAACATGTACTTCAGGCGGTGAATCCATAAACGACAGGTGACGGAACAGTGTTCTCTTAACAGGACGGTTGCTCTATAAGCATTTTCACACGAAAAGGTCAAGATAATTAACAGTATACAATTTCGTAATTCCATAGAAAATACAAATCAGAGGGATGGGCAAACACGGACCCTTGGTCATACCAGAGATGGGATTAGGTGCCTAGAAGGAGTAAGCATCCTCTATCGAAAGGTCACATTCGCCGTGAGCCCTATATTCCGATGAAGTAAGCGAAGCAATCCATAGTCAGAATCAGTATGCCAAGAACGGCCTAACAATTAGCATGAAACACATCAGACAACATTTGATTTAATGATAAGTTGTACTGGCAAACTAAATCGTTGTAACGACCATAAAATTTGCGAAATGCTGACTTTAGACGAGATTGCACACACCCCTGTAACATCAACTTCTTTGTCAGTAGCCCGCCTCTATTTAAAAACTGATCATATGCAGAACAAGCTCTTGCGTATCGAATCAGTTGGGAGATAAAAACACCATATGCAGGTGATGATGGGATATTGCCACACAAATAAGGGAAGTTGACGATGGAGAAATTGAAATCTTCTCCTTTGTCATGAAGTTGAGTTTTTAGTTTGCCGCCGGAATCTATTTTCAGTAAAATATCAAAATAATAAGTACGAAGCAGAAGTGGAAGACTCTGTAGTGTCTTTAATTTCAAGTTTACTGGGATATATCGAATCGACAAATGAATGAAAATGATTATTATCAATAGACAAAACATCGTCGATATATCTAAATGTCAAATTGAGGCCACAGTAAGAGAATTGTTTCTCATGTAGTAGCTTTGGAATGAATTCTGCTTCATAACAAGATAAAAGTTGGTCAGCTAACAAAGGAGCACAATTCGTGCCCATGAGACTTCCAACAGACTATTGGAAGGCCTGATCACCAAAGACTACGAAAATGTTGTCAATGAGGAACTCTAGCATCTTTTTATTATCAACTTCAGAGTATTTGTGCGTGGAGTCAGATTGATGTTTAACAAAATAATTTTTGGGATGACTAATTTCCAAATATCAATATTTCCTTTTACCATTTTTGTTGACGAAGCAACTGACTATAATGTGAAAAGTTTAGTCTTAAATTTATCGCGAGGTATAGTCGTGTAAAGTGTTACAAAATCATACGTTTTAATGCTGTGAATTTGAGAAAATTGTTGTGATTTCAAATTCACTAAAAGGTCTTTAGAACGTTTTAAGAATCCACATTTGATTTACACCTCTTCTGGCATATGTAGTGGCACAGTACGTTTGCAGTTTCTCCTTCACAGCAGTTAATATTTTCGTAAGAAGCAATGATAGGGGCTTGGTAGAACATTTATTGGATCCAGCAATGTATCTTTGTTTGTAAGGGTTTTTGTATTTGGGGATCTAGTATAGGTACAACTCATATTCATCCGCTTCATTGACTGGGATATTGAATGTATTTAAAACTGAAGCATAATTTTGAAGAATTTCATCTTTTGAAAGGGCAGTTGGAGTATACGTGCGATTAATAAACGTGGAATTAATGCCCAGTTCGTTTAGAATGCATTTGTAATAATGAGCCTTACAAACAAATAAAACATATTCCTCATGTGATCTATCTAACTCTTTTATCACTTCTGATTTACTAACCATAGAAGAATAAATAGTACGCATTTCTGTTTTAAAATGTCTGATACGGGATTTTAATATTCTATACTTTTTATCCATTCTGACAAGTTCCTCTCTTTCAGATTTAGCCCATCGTCTGGCATAATCTTCAACAAAATTCATAATAGAGATGAAGTTCTGTCGCCAATTGAAAGATCGAGGTTCTCTGAATTTAGGATCCTTTAAAATAAGTGATTTTAGATCTTCATTTTTAACTATATATATCAACATTACCAGCAATGACATGTCCAGCTGGAGTAGAGTTAAAAGAAGACGAAGAACAAGAACACGTAGGTGGATTGAGTATAAGATCTCTATATCTAGGCACTGTAAAGTTTGTTTGTAGTTTGTAGTTTGTTTGGATGCAATAGTGGAAGTATATCTGTAGGAAATACAAGGTGTAGACTTGAATTTGAAATACTCTGGAATACACGACTGAAATTTATTATGGACGAAGAATGTTGCTTATGTTGACGGCATCAATTCCTTTGTTAGTAAGTTTGAGTTTAATGAAGTGGCGGCTTGTTTCGGAAGTAATATCATCCAAAACCTGCGGTGGTTTAAAGAGCCGCTGATGGCAACATCCATAATCATAGAATTCAGTCTATATTCTGGTTTGCAAATATCCACACGTATTCAAAACTCTCAATGGAACATAGTAAAGTTTTGTGCGAATATGATGTGGACCTAACTGTCTGTTAACGTAAGGTAAAAGCGAGTCGAGTGTGACATCGTGTATACTATGTCTTTTATATGAATGATGTCCATGGCTGCGTTTGCGTCTATGTGGATGTGGAGGTAGTCCTATTTCCTAGTGGACTAGTCAAATTTCCAACATTGGATATATTTTCGTTGCATCCATATGACAAAGCAGTGCCTAAAGGTTTAATCTAGTGATCTTCTCGTTGTCTACGGAAAGGGGTATTTAAAGTAGGATTGTTTGTATGATGGTATATTTTTTCCCCAGAATCCTGACCCTCATGGACAAGCTGGAATAGTCTGGGGAATTAAAATATTTGTAGAGAAGTTGATTACCACCATTATGTGTTATATTCATAAACATTCAGTTTATAACCCAATCCACTGAGATCTAGGATAATACTGTTTCCATACTTAGACTTCACAATCATAGGCTCTGGTTTAAAAGTTCTATCCAACTTGTTTTCGCGATGATGTTTAACAAGCACCTTGTCTCTGCATCTCGATCACGTACTTCAAAAAATCATAAACCTGAGGAATTTTCATTCGCACTTTCCTTCCAAACATAAATTCTGAAGGACTCTAACACATTGTGGCGATGAACGGTACAATATGTGGTAATGTCACATTTATCTTTCCAATCTTTTTTTTTCTGTGTGAGCAATTTTGATCCCCTTCATGAAGGATCAAGTTTGTCTCTCGATCTCACCATTAGTGTGAAGCCACAACGGAGTTATTCTATGGTGTGTCTGGTTCCCTTGCATATATGTGAGAAACACTTCACTCATGAATTGTGGTTCATTATCATTAGTTATAAAAAACGACAGTCCAAACAAACTAAGTACCTTCGTCAAACACTGTGCAGTTTTCTCTGCTGTAGTGGGTGACTTCCAAAATCTTGTACCTTGAGTAATACTCCACTAAAAAGAACAGGTTATTACCAGACGGGTTACTGAATTAAAAACCTTCCTGAGGGTTGAAACGCGGAATTCCTCTTCCGGAATGGATGGGAAATTGTTGGTTATTTTCAGATACATCACACGTCTGACATGATCTGTAGTGGAGTACCTTAACACGTACTGTCGATGTAACTATTTATTCCAGCACACAAAACATGACGTCACACACAAGTGTACATATATAAATATCTTGATGCACAAACAGCTGATGGATTAATAGGTAAACATATTTCTAACCTTAATCCGAAACATGTCTGATGGGTTTGAAACCATATCAGTAGGGATGGCTAAACAGTTAATAATTCATATTCGAATATTCGATAACAGAAATTCCATTAATATGATGTAACAATAAATAAGTCCTGATACGCATTGCATTGCCTATTCTACACGCTTTGCTTCAGTGTTTGAAAGTTAAGTCTTAGAGGTTAAATCTAGATTGTTTAGAGAAACACTATACAATATATCTTCAATAGTTGATATAAATGTATTTACTGTTAATAATTACAGCCAAAGCATAAAAAGGAGAAGTTTGTTTTAAATTCCAATACACTTGATGAATCGATCGTCTAACAAGCAACAAGAACTATAACCCCTACAGACGTAACACTACCTGACAATGAAATGTTAATTGTTAAGAAGTGTTTGAAACAGAGTAATGGAAAGATTAAACACAGTGATAGGCCAAAGCTATCTTCTCGTAACTAGTTTTCCAATATAATGATTGTAATTATATTAAATTGCAAACGACAAATGCGAGATAAACAAGTAAACAATATAGATCTATTGTGAATTTGAACCCTTCAACAACAACAACAACAACAACAACAACAACAACAACACACACACACACACACACACACACACACACACACACACACACGTAATTAAATTATTTAAGTAAATTTATTTTTGGTTAGAAAGATTATTTTGTTAACAAGTTCACTAGACAGTCTATTCGTAAGTTTCGTGATAAGAAACACAGTCGACGAAACACATCCCTCAGGTGGAACTGATGTCACTGGTACACCCATAAAGTCTTGGAGAGTTTAGAAAGAACGTGATAGTTATCATCATTTTTGCGCCACCATAACAGTGGATCATCGTTTGGTTGGATACACTCGCTTACGTAATTTTCCAACTCATTCTCTCTCGCTGATTTTCCCGTTAAGGGCGAGGGCGAGAACTGACTTAGGTAGTCGATTCCACTTAGTTTTCGAGACCGTTTTGCTGATGGTTTGAGATCATCGTTAAGGGCAAGAATCAAGTCACTAAGAGGAATATCATCCATGCGGGACTCTATTTCGCACATGACAACATTCCTTTGTTCCTTAGAGAGAAAGTTGAAAGCTTTGTACTTTGGAATGAAATTGGGGCCTTCGTGGCCTAGTGGTTGGAGCATCGCGCTCAAAATCTCAAGGCTTCTCACCTTTAATCGGCGGGGGTTCGATTCTCGCTCGCGCCGATATATGCGAGTAAGTTTGCCAGTTTACTTCCGGAAGGTCAGTGTTATCTTCGCGGGTATATTGTATCTGGGTTCTCTCCTCCACCAATAAAAACTGGACGCCACCAGATAACTGAAATATTGTTGAGTGTGGCGGAAAACAACAAACAATCAATCAATCACAGAATGAAATTCACCGGAGTTACTTTTTGACATCATCGAATATTCGAATCTTAATTTCACATTCGAATATCAACTCATTGAATGAATATTCGAATATTCGTTGACATCCATACATATTACGCAGTTCATCAACTGTATAACACTTCAAATTTCCAGAATTGCTACAAGTATATGTATATGTTAAAAATGATAGTACACATGAGTACATACCAAATGAAAAATCCAAATATAAGATAATAATCTTGTTCTCGGTATTTGTTATTAGTCCAGGCATTCTATGGTCAAAATTGGCCGAAGGTAGGAAAAATTGCAAATGTTTTCATTTCTGTTTTATTTTGTTCCTCAAATTTGTGGCAATGGCATTCTAAAAATATAGACAAATATATTTAGTGGAAGAGGTCCAAATTTGCAGCTAAATACAACCATGTCAATGACGGAAGTTTACAATCACAACAGCAATAAAAGGAAAACATATCTTTTGATCTGTGTAACATATAAAGGCAAATGACCTCTCATGTTAAACTTCCAGAAGTCCAGTTTACATTTATATCAATTATGTTAAAGGTATGACAATTTTTTAGGTAAAAAATGGGTCAAAAAGTGCATAAAAAGTATATTTGAAAGCTCACTCGGATTTTCACGTTCACTCAAATGTTTAGTGGCCACCAATATTTTTGGTTGATCTGTAAAACAAGTGTAACTGGCACGTAGTCAGTTTATTCTGTCATAGGATCATCATCAGAGTCTGACCCTGTTGCCAACATACGTGTGTTAGAACATAACCCTCTGCACTCTGTCCATTCCATTCTTGCGACAGATGCAGCGCATTTTATGGCATCCTGATTTGCACTTGCATCTGATGAACTCAAGCAGAGCTTGAGGTGCTGGGGGAAGGTCTGCCAAGATGGGCATCATTTTGCCATAGTTGATTTTCCAGCCCCACTGCTCAGCTATTATATCAGGCCTTTCATCCTTCTGAATTTGGTGGTAAACACGAAGGCTATGGTATTTTGTTGCACTGGTTGTTGGTGGACGTGTATGTGGCTGAACAGTTGCTGTGCTTGACATTGTCTTGTCATAGAATCTGCGCAGCCTCAGCTTGTTAACATCCTCTCCAACCTGGCCATTGTACAGGCATACAAGAGCCTGCTCTCCTGCCTTGATTACTTCCTCTTTTGATGAGATACCTCTCATGAACACCTGTCCTTGTTCAAGAAAGTGCAACTCCTTTCTATCTTGGTCAATGCGACTGATTTACCGATGCCAAAAACCCTTGAAGTGGCGTCACACCCCATGGATGAAAAGAATATTGTTACAGACAATGTCACCAAGCTGTGCGCGGGTTGTTTTTATGTTCCAGCATCTTGATGGTCTTTGGGAGTGTTACCTTGACTCAGGTCTGAAAAGGAAAACAAAGCAACACAAGGAGGTCAGTATCATTTCCAATCAAAACTGTTTCCTGTGTATCTGCACAAGCAACAGCTGTCTTGACAATGAGGACATCTGTATATCCACGTGCCTGATGCACCCCACACCCACTTTGTTCCAGTAAGCAAGTGAATGAACCGTTGCTTGTTCTCCTTGTTGCAAAGGAACTCTTGAGAGTCATGTCACCAGTAAAGTGTACTGCAATCCCTGCACCACCACCACTTCGTCTGAGATGTGTGCAGTCTTTTGTGCTTGGAGCATTGCTGTATTCGTCAAACACTACGACGCACTTTCCATATTTGCTTATAACATACTGCATGTACAGTGAACAAAGTTCATCCCAAATCATCCCTATGGACCATGGGATACAATGTAGCAGTGCTCCACCATCAAGGACAAACTGGGCGTGATATTGTGGACCAACAGCACTTTCCAGCTGTGGGGACCACAAAGCATTTGTCAGAGTAACTTTTTTTGCTGGTCTCATGACATATTTGGAGTCAACGAGTGCTGGTGGATATGTACAAAGTTCATACATGAACACTTCAGATAGATCATCATATCTCACACAAGCGGTAACAAGGCGGTGAAAGAGCAACTGAGGATCTACATATACCTCCTCATCTCTGATCTTGACAGATGCCTTAGCATCCATTGTTACTGCCTGAAGACTTCTTTTGAAGGCAGTTACATTTGCATGTGCTGTAACTCCAGTTACAATGTTCCTTAAAGAAGGATCTATGCTAAAGGGATTTCTTTGTGACAATTATTCCAGTAGTTGCTGGGTGTCACTGGTATTCCTTGCTAGTCGTGCTGAAGTGGCCTCTTTGTGCTGCTCACTTGTAATGTATGTGACCGCTGTCGATTCCTTCATAGCACTGCTAATCTCATTGCATGCTGGTGTGGACAGAACCTACACAAGACTCTGGGTCTCTGTCAAGCCACACCCACGTGCCAAGCCTCCAGTTGTTTTGACACTGAGCATCAGACACTGTTCAATGACAACATCTGTTGACAATCCTGCCAAGGGTCTGTCTGACCGTCGAACTACATGCAATCCCTCACTGAAGTGTTTGTACACTTCTGGATTTTGTTCTTGCAGTTTAGACATATTCTGCAGGTAAATGTGGACACTCTTCAGGTACAAATTATGTCCAGAGGCTGCAAAATAAGGAAGCATATCATGCAAACTATGTAGATGGAGAGCCAAATCTCCCATTCGCTCAGCCTTTAGAAATCGTCGAAGTATTTCAACCATTTCCATATACTGAAGCCACAACCTTGCAGTCTGTAGTTTCTGAAGATTATTTTTCTCTTGCTGGATCCTTCCAGAAATTTCTGTCAGTGTGTCAATGCTTTGAGCATCAATATCTGAGGCCTCTCCAGCTAAGAGTTTTTCTACGAGATTGGCTAGCCCCTGCAGATTGTCTACTTCTCCAGCCATGAGGAAGCTCTCTTCTGTCAGATGACCACTATCTGCTGGTATATCATGAAACTCATCTTCCTCTGAGTATTGCCGTAGAATGTCTTGTTTTGGGTCTGCTTGTGGAACATCAATGTCAAGTGCTTTTGTATTCAACATAGCGTTAAGTGCTGAATCTGTGAGGAGATGTCCTCTCACAGCTCGATATGATGCTTTGCCAGAGAGCATATGCCCTAAAGTATTGTCTGTATAGACTACTCTAAGAAGTTCCTGTAGCCCAGAGCCTCCCATTAAGTGACCAATAGACCCCAAAAAACTCATTTGTGTATAGACTCATCCCAGGCGCAGTGCAGTTGTACTTGGCTGCATGGTTTAAAACAAATTTGAGAGTTGAATATATGCATTTCATGTCATTTGGATCCAGGTCTATCATGGGTAAGAACATCACTGATGTTTTCCGTGGGTTGTCACCTTTATGGACCATCTGCATAAATCCAGACCAGAGTGGTCGGGACACCTTGAGCAACAGTGAAACCTTCCACAGTAGATCGAAGTCTGTGTATGGTTCCTTTACACATGGCGACTGGAATGGCTGATAGCACATATAATACAGACTATCGTTCCCCGGTGTGAATCGCTGTATATTTATGCGCCCCACAGAGGCAATTTCTTGTGAAGTCACATCTGCTCTTCTGGTGATAGGTCGGGTCACATTTGTTGCAGGTGTAATAGCTGCAATGATCCCCATACCATGAAAGGTATCCTTGCCGTCAATGCTTCGCACATTGTGATCAACATTATCTGCAGCATATTGCAGCATATTGCAGAAAGTTATCTGAAGTAAAGTTAGGTATTTCTGTACCATGCAGCGCTCCTTTCAGTCTCTTTAACCTCTGAATATGAACATCAAAACCCACGTTCATGGAGAGATTCTACCAGGAACTTGGACTAGAAATGGTGGTGCAATTGGACATCCAACCCAATTTGAAGAGGGGAGTGAAGCACTCTTGGACGTTTTGCTTGCATAATTGCCTGGCCTATAGAAGCAAGTTTTACAGCAACATACTTCCTGGAAAGAGCACCCCGAGAAACTTCAACAGCGATCCTGGCAGAAACTCTAGCGCTTTATCAGAGGATGACATTCTGTCATAAGCTTGGTAGGTGTCTTTGGATATTTTCACATCCTTGATGTCATTCTTTAGAAGTTTGGCAGCTGTTTTAATGATTTGGTCTGTTTTATTCAAGGCACTCCTTTTTTTTTTTTATTGTTGACAGTGGTAGTCCTGAACAATTCTGGCTGCAGGGGTACGGAAGGTGACCACATTTGGCTTTCCATTCAACTCTAAAATGACAATGCGCTCTCCAAAGTGTTTCTTCAATTCACTTTTCATGTTTGAAACTGTATGGATAAATAGACTCGTATTGAGTGTATTATGCCATTTTCCCTATAAAGTCAGTAACTGTTATCTGCTCATCGTCATTCTCCTGCAGATAGTCTGCTACTCTCTGGAATGCCTCTTCTCTAACCAAATATTTTGGCCTGCCACTCAATCGCTTACATTTTGGTGCTGCATGACTCTGGGCGAGCATAATCTGTGGTATGTCCTTGCTAGTCCTGAAGTTGATGCTGCAAATCTTGTGATAAACAGCATCTGCTGCAGGCAAGGTCCTTCACATAGAGTACACGTGCTCTGACTCGCTCAACCCAATTGCCACTGAATTCACCACAGAACTTCAGAATTGTTTCCTGGAAAGCAAGAGTTCTCACTGGAACTAACTTATACTCACCTTTTCGGCCCTCATAAAGGTCTGGGCAACCACAGAAAAGACAGTTGTCTTTATAATTAAAGGTTGTCTCAGATGATTGAAGGGCACATTGGGGTGATTCTGACTCAGAAGGACCACCAGAGTGTTTCCTTTTCAGGTCTCTCTTTATGGCATTAGGGTTGACATACTCCCGTCTACAGTTTACATGCACAACTTGGCTGGGAAAAACATGGATATTACCACCACATTCTTCATTGGCTCTCTCAATTCCATTGCAACCTTTGGCAGTCAAGGTTACTGTTGCCTGACCATTAGATAGGGGCTTTTCACAGAATATACACTTGTCCATTGTGCGCACTCAGCACTTTTAAAAGAAAATCTAAGCATGGCCTAATAGATTTGCCATTAAATCTACCAAATTATTAGTATGGCTTTAATCAAGGCAAAGAGTTGCATCTATAAAAGGCAGTAAGGACGGTGTAAGTGATCAGTCTAATCTAAATACCCGGGTCTAGATATCAAAAGATTGGTGAATAAAAAGGTGATAACTCTTTGATTGTTTGGTAGTTCGTACCAATTCATTTCGTACAAATTACGGCTTTTAGCAGTGAGGGTTCTTTTACGTGCCACACCTACTGCGACACGGGACCTCCGTTTTTAAGGTCATATCCGAAAGACCCGTGATTCTCACTTCAGAATGCCGTGCTCTTGGCGAAGGAGCAATCACTACCTATTTTAAATTCATGCAAGTATTGAAGTACTCAGCAACTCGGCTGGTGAAACTCTCGGGGACTAACAGTTCACCAGCAGAGACATCGACCCAGTGGTCGTAATATAAAACATAAACGGTGCCATTTTATCATTATCGTTTACTAATATCATTATTTGATTTGTTGTATAGCTTCTATACTTTCGACAATAATAATAAATGTACAGAGTAAATAGTTTTGTACATTGATCTGCTTTCGGGGCAATAATACTTACGGCAAGCTCACATCGTTAGTAAAAATGATACAATGATAATAATATAAAGAAATACTGTAACTGTAAAAGGGTACTAAATTCCGAATGCTACGTGTTTTATATTTAAAGTTTAGTTCTTCATTTACTTTATCATTATATCAATTTTATTAACCATGTAGATTGTAAATATTGGTCAAGTTCTCGTAGTGCGTAGTTTGCGATTTTGATTATTTAATTTGATAAAGATGCGAATAGCGTCGGTTTGAGGTTGAAATATCCAACATGTAACAGTGCCGTGGTCTTTCCAGTGCATCCATCCATTAACCTTTTATATCAAACAATTAACGAAAGTAGGTTGATGGAATATTTTTTAACGTCCCACTCGAGAATTTTTCACTCAAAAAGAGACGTCGCCATTACCGATGAAGGGTCGTGCTCGGTGATTACGATCTTTGAGCAATGAGGGAATTTTATCATGCCACACCTGATTAGACACGGGACCTTGGTTTTTGCTGCCTCATAAGAAAGACGACCCCATTTAATCGCCTCTTACGACATTGGGTACTAACAACCTATTCTAACGTGGATCTTCATATATATATATATATATATATATATATATATATATATATATACTGTGCTGCATTGGTATTGGTAAACATCTGTGACATGGTACTCCACAGTTCATAGCAGTACAAATTAAAGCGATAGACTAAACAACATTTTGGATCCATTATCTTGGGTAAAGATATATCCATGGATAAATTAATTGTTTCAGGGAACCTATTGGGTAGAAAAAGACTACTGATTACAAGCACGTATATCCCTTTTATAAAATTCACACGGGTACAATTATTACGGACATGTCTGCTATGGCTAAGTGGAATTTAATGAAGCGCAATCAAATCTGCTGATAAACCGATCATACATCACTGTTCCCTTTATCATTACCGGTAATTGAATGCGATGACTCGTGGATTGGATTCCGAAGGGTCGGTAATGATCGTCTACACTATTGATATTTATTCCTAATTGATTATTTAACACTAAGAGTTAAGCAATTAGATTTTTCAATTGATCTGTGAAAATTCAGAACAAATTTAATTTAAATGTTGAATACGTTTATTTCATTTGCATGGGATTTTTCCTGAGGTCTGAAGTCGTTTGCAGTCTGCAGTCTGAAAATATGGTGGCATCAACATTTTATTGTGTGCTTAATTTCATCATATTTATTGCATCTGTTCAGTCAAACACGTACGAAATATACAGAATTCTACAAACAGATCTACTGAGGAATTATTCCAAAGACGTAAGACCAGTGATATTTCAGACAGACTCGATGCACGTCAATATAAGCGTTCTTACTAAATCCCTGAACAAGTTTAACGAGATTGAAGGAGTTCTAGATATGGTTTGTGGTCTAACCTTGACGTGGCGAGATGAACTAATACAATGGAATCCCTCTACTTATGGCGAAACGACAATGGTGCGGCTTCCAATGTCGAAAGTGTGGATACCACCATTGTTTCTCATAAATTCTGCAACTAATTTTCAAGTAAATCTAGGAGATGATAAAGTACAGAGCGTGACGTACTTTTCTGATGGCAGCGCCATATTTTCCACCGGTATTATTACATCAACAATGTGTTCTCCCAATGTGACGTATTATCCTTTCGACTCTCATCACTGCAGTTTAGAATTCACGAGTCTTGTTCCATCGGAGGAAGTTAACTTACACATTGAAAAATATATTAGCACTCACGCATTTGAACCAAATACTATATGGGAGCTGGAATACGCCTATGGGAATGAAATTGGGACTACAGGAATTTCTATAGTCAAAACCAATATTAAAATAAGAAGACGTCCAGCTTTTCTGTTAATAAACATTTTTGCACCGATTTTATTTCTAGCACTTGCAAATCTTTTTGTATTTGCCATTCCAATCGAATCCGGAGAAAGGGTGTCGTTTGCTGTTACAATTCTGTTGTCCTTTGCGGTCTTCTTGACATTAGTCACGGACAAAATGCCACAAACAAGTCTATCAGTGTCGTTGTTCTCGGTGTATTTAATTCTTACTATGACTTATAGCTCTTTGATCATGTTAGCAATGGTGCTTGTTTTAAGCATATACTTTACTGAGGACAATGAACCAACAGGACCATTTACAATTCTCCTGTTATGCATGATCACACGGAAAAGGTTCCGAAGACCTGCATCTAACAAACTAAATACTGTCAGTGAATCGGATAACGACAATGCTAGACCAAACAAAACATCAGAAGATCAAGAGGTGTATACGTCAACTGGAGAAACATATGGAATGAAGAGACTGGCTTCTAAATTAGATAAAAGTTGTGGCATTGCTTTCTTCGTATTTTTCATTGTGATGACCATAATATTCATGAGTATCTTAGCATCTGCTTAATGTCAGGTGTTTGAAACTCGCAGAAGCATATTGTACTATTTACCGTCTTCTTGTATAAAGATGGTATATATCATGGCGCAAATGACGTAACAAAACGTTGTTAGTTGACACGGTGTAGTCCAGTTTTAGGTATTGTGATAGTTTGCCTATCATGCAATTATAACGTTCATAAAATCATAACTGTGGATCCCTAGTTCCAAAGAGCATAGTAATGAAAGGTTAGAGGTGTGTTTGTAAATGAATGATAAAGACCCATTATTTTGGTACGATAAAATAACAATCGGTATATATATATATATATATATATATATATATATATATATGAAAAAAAGAGTGAGAAAGAAAGATAGAGAGAAAGAGTCTACAGAAGCAAGAGCAAGACAAATCACCTGTTTTGTTATACCGAAAAAACCTAGGTATTAAACTACAAGTTCTCTGTCACAACAAGCATGATTAATATTGATTGATTGTGTGTGTGTGTGTGTGTGTGTGTGTGTGTGTGTGTGTGTGCCTGCTAAAGTAATGGTACTTGAACAAAGAATACCAAACTATTTACTTCATAAACCATTTACATATTGCTGTTATTATTTTTGTATCAAACTGGAAACTCAGTTTAAGCGGTTGCTATCTGTGTGAAAACAAGACATTTGTATTTTCTGTTGTGTTTCCACAATTAGATCCTCCACTTTATGACGTCAAAAGATAGAGTGTGAATTAAGTAATTTGCTATACTTATTACCTACTTCCTGAGTTACATATAATGAAATTTCATATCCCATGATATATCATTTTCCAATTGCTATCGCATTTTAATTGAAGTACCCTTTAACCCAAACTTCTGAGAAATTTTCAATATTTTTTGTCCGTTAATCTTTTTCTAGAGTACTACTTCTTATAAATAATTGATGAAAATAAAATAGAATCATGAGTAACTATAGATATAGTTTTTTTTTTCTGGATTAGTGACGTCACATTTATCTTCTTGCTCTGGCTTGGATCGATATTATTTCTCATTTTCAATCGAAATGGCGTCTCAAAGTCATAAACTGAGAGTATGATTCAGTCAACATATTTAGTACTTCTTCCTTAAAAGTTATCGAGCATAGATGTTTTTAAAAAATGCTGGTTATATGAAAGAAAAAAAAATGAAATGCAAACATACACTGAGAATTTTATTTCTATGAAAGTTCTATATAATGAATACTTAGTGTGCTAACATTTACAACTGAGAAAATAACCTGAAGTTTATTTATGGACATTTTTTTTCAACAGAACATTACTAGAATTTGCATACCTTCCCTGAATATACATACTTTAAATTATTGTGCATGATATGGGTTATTGCCTTCTTTAATTGATCCAATCTCTCAATTTCCTATGGCTGTAATGACTTATTTGAATTAATTCTCTCTCACTGAAACAATGTTATTTTCTTAGTTTTGCTGTGCCCATTAATTTAGCAACTGTCAGCTGTTAATATCAATAAAGAAATTCAATTTATGATATCATAAGTTAAGAATTATCTAACGATATGATTAATTAAATTATAATAAAAGATATTCTTCTATCAATCTATATCTTTTATTTGAAAACAAGTGTACATTAACCATTGTCTGAGGGGAAGCCGATAGCACAGTAAAGATTTCCAGGAGAATTCTCCTGCCAGGATGACATATTTAAGGCGTCACTGATATTGTATTGCAACACACCAATAAAAGCGACAACCTGATGGCCAGCGGAACTCGTGATGGAACGGAAAATGTGTATAACTGTTCTGACACCAACGGAAACTCTAGAATCAGAATGGATGAACCATATGATGTTTTCCTCTGTGACCTTCAATACAAAGGTTATAAATCTAGTTATGATGACCGTTATAATTTTTCCTCCATTAGATGAATGACAGGGGATTCTATTACGAGGGTTGCTCGATGTAATGTAATGTGTACTGTATGATATCTCAAAGGCATTCGGCTCAAATAGGGAAATGAATATTGCATCCCTTCAAAGTACTTTCCGCGGTTTGAAATACGTTATTCTAATATCTGAATCCATGTCTGAAATGCGTCACGGTACGCTGATGTAGGTAGACCTTAAAGGCACTGACTGACAGCTGAGTCAAGGGGTTGTTGGGACTTGTAACGACGACCAGATAAGAACTTTTTAAGTTTTGGAAGAAGGAAAAAGTTGCATGTAGTTAGATCTGGAGAGTATAGTAGATGCCTAAACGCCAACACTTGATGTCGTTTATAATAACATTTCTTGAGCTATTTTAGTATAGCATCTTGGTAATACCGACCTGTAACACTTTCGCCCTTCGGCACTGGAATTTGTAGGGTTATACCATCACATGAGAAGAATATCCAAAAAGAACCTTCTTTGCGCTTATGGTTCCTTTGGCAACTACAGGGCTTCTGCCGTGTTTAGTTAGCCATATTTTGTTTCCAATTTTTCTAACTGATTCGAAATAGTGAACCCTTGTTTCGTCACCAGCAACAATATTTGTAAATTGTCTTTGATTGAATTTGGGAAACATTTTGTGCAATTACTTAGCGCTTTCTACTTGTACCCGTTTTAGCCATCTGTCAATATATGCTGTATCCATCTGGCAAAAATCTTTCGTACTTTCAAAATACGCTTCAAAATGAAATGCATGCACCCGCTATAGCGATTATGCCAACAGCTTTGACACGTACCGTGTAATTATTTCCCTGACTTTTGAGACATTTGCCTTGCCTGTTACTGTCATATGTCGGTCAGATTTTGATGTATCTTTAACGAATGCTATGGCAAATTTCTTTTTCCATCTACGAACTGTCTCATAAGATACCTTATCAGACCCATAAACTTCCACAGTTCAATAAAAATCTGCATTACTGAATGACCGAGTTTTATGAGCACTTTAATATAAGCTCTAATTTCTTTAATATTCTCTAACCGTTTCCCAACCATTTTTACAGCAGTGGTCAACGACTGACTATACGTTTAAAACTGTGTGGAGCTGAAGGCTCTCGTTTATACCATTGGAAAGGTATTGGATAGAGCTAATCAAAAGTATCATGTTTATGAAATCGTGTTGAGCGTTATCGCGCAGTGGTACAATACAATAAATATCGAACATCCCTCGTACTGAAAAGGAAAAGTTCTAGCTGACCCAAGAAACTATTCATGAGGTAGACCAAAACACACACACACACACACACACACACAAAACAACCAAAACAAAAAAAAAACCAAAAAAAAAACCAACCCCAAAAACAAAAAAACAAAACCAAAAGCGAACACTTCATGACTTATCGACAGGGAATCTTACTAATATTATTCACCTTATTCCTCTCTCGTCTGTCCAGCGGGCCGTTCGTGCCCAACTAATAATTTTGCATTCCTTATAGGAGTTATGAGATTGATCACTGTTCATTATCTTCACCTTTTCATGGGGGGGGGGGGGGGGGGGGGCTCCGTGGCCGAGTGGTTAGAGCATCGGGCTCAAAATCACAAAGCCTCTCACCTCTGTCGGCGCGTGTTCGATTCTCGCTCGCGCCGTTATCTGAGCAAGTTTGCCAGTTTACTTGAGGAAGGTCGGTGCATTATCCACCAACAAAAACTGGACGCCACCAGATAACTGAAAAATTGTTGAGTGTGGCGGAAAGCAATAAATAATCAATCGATCAGTCAATTTCCAGTGGACCTAGTAAAGAAAAAACAATATCTAAAAACTATGCCGATAATTACCACCCGTTTTCATGACGAACTCAGCAATCAACCTTGAAGTAAGTCTTGGTGATGGAAAAATACCAGGAATTCATATCTATGCAAACGCTTTTCTGATTGGTGGAATTTAGGATTTGACGAAGATGATGTCTTTTTTCCATTTGACATTTTAATGGCATTACGTCTTCACACTCATTTTGTTGTAAAGCCATTTCTTGCGAAAAAAATTCCTTTTATATTAGAGGAATATCTTTCATAAATTTTAAAAAAGGTCAGTTGCTCTGCTGTTGAAGATTTTTACTCTAATCTTGCAATTTTCTGTTGTCTGTTTGTTTGGATTTGTCATTTCAGTCTGTTGTCAAACATGGAATTTGCCATGCTGTATAATTTATTAATTACAGATGTATAACTATGCCTATTGAATATAATTCAACTGAATTCAGTTTTAGTGCATTTGTTACTTTGCTGTCATCTTTGTCAACTTGCCCATATCTACCTTTGAAATTCTAAACTGAAAATGTTTTAAATCTTCATTGTTGAATCGTATCTCAGGATATATATTTCAGATTCGAGACGATTACATCGCTTTTTCGATGCAATCTAAATTCATATTACATAAGATATCTGTGACCTGTTACAAGGGTACACTCCACACAGCGGTGTTCTTGTGTCATGCTGAAGAAGATATACAAACAAATAAATCATTTTTAAAGGAATTGAAATGATTTTCAATATTGTTAATCTGAGTTATACGTACCACTATGGTAAATCAAAGTTCCACATAACAGACTATAGTATAATTAACTATCATATAGGGATAGACGTGATAGAGGAAGGTACCTTTTTTTGCATGAAAACACGTTTGTTAGAAGTTTTTCATTCTAGTTCTTGTAATATATACACGATTTTATGAAAACGCCAAGATAATTAAAGGTATTCAATCTCGTAATTCCTACAGAAAATACAAATCAGAGAGATGGGCAAACACAGATCCCTGGTCATATGATAGGTTTGCATTAATACCAGAGGTGATAAAAAAAAAATGGATAGAATTCACGAGGAGTATGTTTTAGTCCAGCTGACGAAGCTTGTAAGTGTAACAACATTGTCTTTATTTGTAAGGCTTATTACCACAACTGTATTTTAAACGAGCGTGGCATTAATTCAACATTTGTTAACCCTACTTATACTCCGACTCCCTTTCAAGGGAGGAAATTCTTCAAAATCATGGTTCAGTTTTTTAATCTCCATATGGTGGTTATATTTCTGAACTGATTCAATACGTAAGAGCTTGTTCTGCAGTTGATCTTTTTTTAATCCAGGCAGGCTACTGACAAACAGGTTTGTACAGTCTCGTCTAAAGTCTACATTTCGCAAATTCTATGTTCGATATAGCGATCTAGTTTACCAGTGTAACCTTCAATTAGGTCATATGCTGTCTGACGTGTTTAGGTCGTTCTTGTCACACTATTTCTGACAGCGGATTACTCCGTTTACCTGATCAAAATATAGGGTTCATGGCGAGTGACCATTCTATAGGGGATGCTCACTCCACGTATGTACCCAATCCCACCTCTGGTATGTCAGGGGTCAGTGTTGCCACTCTCTATGATTTGTATTTTCTACAAGAATTACGAGATTGATTACTGTTCGTTATCTTAGAATTTTCATTCAATATCCAAGTCAATGGGACAAATGAATATTACTGTACCTATACTGAATTCCAAATCTTCACAAAAACCTCTAAAAACATACATGGCTGGATCCAGTAAATATTCTTCCAAACCCCTATATTTGTTCCCCATGTAAATATTAACAACTATGATGGAAAAACTAATTATGGCACAGCATATGCCAGAAGTTGTCTAAATCAATTGTAAATTCAAAAAAAATAAATTAAACAACGTACAGTAAATTTGGAATCACAAAACTTGACTCAAAACTATGGCTTCATAACACTTTACATGATCATTCTTCACGATAAATTAAAGACTATATTTTTTGACATGAAAATAATAATATCCCCATTTACCCAGGATAACACAAATTAGCATACAGTTAGTTTTCATTGTGGTCCTGCATTAAATCACGTATACAAGCATAAATTTAGGATTTAAAATTAGTATCTAAATATAAATAAGTGACAGAAAAGAGGAAAAAACCCATATCATAAGACAAACAAAAAAAGTATCTAAACATGAATATATGGTATAAAACACTCACAGTGTCGCAGTACAACTATTTTAAAGAATTTCCCACATACCCTATCAATGACCTGAAATACTAAAGTCAAAGCACAATGCTTAAAAGTGTTAAATCTATTGATATATTCCATTAGATGCATAGTTTTAAAAATGTCAACCTAACCAGAGTTTTCGACATCATGGAAATCATCGAAAAACCGAAATATTAATATCTTGTGATCAGTCATTTGTTAAACAACACTCTGTTTATACTCACAAATACTCTGAAGCTGTTTATTAAAATTTAAAAATGCTGGGATAAAAATAAAAAAAAACCTGACACAGTTAACACCAGGAGGCAATATATGAGACATAGATAAGTTTGATTACTTACGCGGTGATAATTCGAGATATTTTATACGATATTCAAGCATGGAAAGTTTGTTGGGAGAAATCTTGCAACTTGAAGTTTCAAAAACATTTTAAAGATGTTTATAATGATAATGGTTAGGAGAAATAAAAAATCAAAGCCATTTTACAGCCACGACGTTTAAATTGCTTACACCAATTTTAAATTCATGTAAATTTACTAAAATCTAGAACAAGAGATCTAGAATTATTATATCGTATCACAAAAAGGAATTTGAACAACATAAATATCTACAGGGGGATAACTCTGATAGGTAATATGGTTAAGATTTTCACTACAGTTTTAAATTTAAGATGTTCAGAAACTATTTGTTATTGGTTTGAAACCATAGTTTGGCACAACTGATATCACTTTTGCTTCGTATGGACTAATTTGTTCTTCTCTTAGTAAGGGACAAAAGCTTTATTGGTGCTTTACAAAAAGTTACAAAAAGACATATAAGCCAAAAAAAATAATATCATAAGAATTCTTCTTAATGTTCTTTACAATGAAGCAATGTATTAGGTTTAAATTATTTTTTTTATTTCTTCTCTACAAATGGTGCACTTCAAAGCGAAGCGTTGTCGCCTTTCCAATATTATTTCTACATCAATGTCTTTGAACGTGATGTTCTTTCAAGCAAATGTAAACAAACCCGACTAGCAGATTTAGAATTAATTTTGTTAATGTAAGCAGATGCTACAGTTATGATGCCAGAGTTAAATGGGGTCTTCACATCATACTAAATAAATTGTATATTTACTGCGACAGATAGAATATTAAGGTCAGTGTAGGGAGAACAAACAATGTATTTCGGAAATAGCATTTTCGTCTCAGGAGACCATATTGATTCACTGCATATTGTTTAACGTCGCTCTCGAGAATCTTTCACTTATAGGACCATAAATATATCATAAAATAGAAGCAATTGAATTTGTTAACAGTTTTAGTTATTGAGGTATGGCTTCTTAGTTTTAATAGTGATTTTGCTATGACAAAATATTAGCTCAACAAGTCAGCTAGTGCATATTTGGTATACTAAAAGCGTTTAATGATAACCCTGTAAGTATAGAGACAAAACCATGATACGTATGTCGCATATGTTCTCTATCATGGAGTAGAAGTATGGGGTTTCCACATAGAAAATGGTACTGAGAATGTTCAAACTCGTTTTGGCAATTGATATTGAAAGTTTATAATCCCACGTGAATTTTATGATTTATACCTAATTAAGTTTTGCACCTTTGATAATACATAGAAATATACATGTAGGTATACTTAAGTATTGAGTCAAGATTTTGCGTACTTAAAATTATCTATGGAAAATATATATGGTTTCATTGATTAAATATTGTTTAACGTCCCGCTCAAGAATCTTTCACTCATATGGAGACGTCACCATTGCCGGTGAAGGGCTGCAAATTTAGGCCTATGCTCGGCGCTTATGGCCTTTGAGCAGGAAGGGATTTTTTACGTGCCACACCTGCTGTGACACGGGGCCTCGGTTTTTGCGGTCTCATCCGAAGGACCGCTCCATTTAATCGCCTCTTACGACAAGCAAGGGGTACTGAGGATCTATTCTAACAACCCGGTTCCCCACGGGGTGAAAATATACATGGAATGTAACGTCTATCAATATCATTATCCATGGGAATATAAGGTGAAAGATGTCATACTTTCTTGGTTTCACCAATGTATGGTATTCACAAAGTGTTCAAAATCCCCTAAAGCATTTTAAAGTATCAAAACAAAAGCTGATAGATCTTTCTATTAGTTAGGTTAAATGCTATTTGACGTGTTTCATACGAATTGTTAGACCGTAAATAATGCGAGTAAAACTCCAAATTTTGGCACAAAAGATGGCTGGACATTTTTTTTATAATGCTTAGCTTTCTCATGTGCTCTTCCCTTGTTGGAAACCTTGGATCCGCTGTTGATACCATTGTGGTATGAAATTGCATCATATGGTATGGAATAATTAAATGCTACTTTATTACCCATATCAAGATAACTTGTATCAACTCCTTTTAAATAGAATATTATTCTGCTATGACAAGGGTCATATTCTACGAGGACAATTTGTTCAGGTATAACATGTAGAAAACTGACCCCTGGGTCTTTTTTCTACAAAATAATCCAACTTTTCTATGACTCCTGGCATGACTTTCATCAAAACTATATATATATATATATATATATATATATATCACACACAGATATATATATATATATATATATATATATATATATATATATATCACACACAGATATATATATATATATATATATATATATATATATATATATATATATCACACAGATATATATATATCACACACAGATATATATATATATATATATATATATATATCACACAGATATATATATATATATATATATATATATATATATATATATATATATAACGTCTCCGTATGAGTGAAAGATTATCGAGCGGGACGTTAAACAACACATATATATATATGAGTAAATATCCACACAAATAGTAGTGTTATATAATAAAGAAAATTTTGAACGTCGAAAATAACTACCAGTTGAGTTATTTTCGGCGTTATAACTTTTCTTATATATGTCACGAAAATAGTATCACACATCCCAGAGAATGCCCTATCTAAAGAAAGCACAAGCTTGATTAGGTACTCCCAGTCATGAACATCACGAGTAATCATTTCAGATTGCATAATTTATATGCCTTTCTATATTTGCTATAACTCGGGAGAGTACATCTCTAAATACCGCAATCCTCTATGTATCAGTCAGCTCATGATATGCCAAATAATATCGTTAACCATGATTTATTGTGTATAACACTTTACGATGATGTCCTTCGTACAATTTCTGTAAAGTATGTTTAGCGCTCCTATACACCCAAATTTATTCCACCTGTTTCAACCATTTCGGAGGTCAAGAATAGCGAGTGTTTACGTATGACGCAACGTCAGGACGATTGAGCTCGTCGACAATATAATTATGCTCAGCTACAGCTGTTAGTATTCGGTATCACAGTCATCTAGACGAAGGTAGCACTTCAAAAAGGAACTTCAACGAATCAAAACATCCCAAAATGAATGGGAGTGACCAACAGTGCCGTTGGGTAAATATTACCATTTTAAGTCATTAACTGTTAATCATTTTATTGCAAGCTGATGAGAGAAAGAAAACAATATACAAGTGTATGGGAGCTCTTGCATTGGAAATTAAATATACTGAACAAAAAAAGTTAAGAATCATGATTTCAGAATTATTTTATTCATAACAAAACCGAATAAATTTTGTTAAATATATACTTAAAATGTTCAACGACAATCGAACAATACATTTTAAACCTGTTTCACAAATTCATCAATACATTAAGCAGCCAGAGCAACCATTGTCAGGTACCCCCCCCCCCCCCCAAACAGTTTAAAAATCGGTATGAGCAACAATAACAAATTTCATTACAAATGATTGAATCTTTATAAAGGCAATATCAATAGGGTGTATGTCCACCCTGAGCTTGTATAACGGCACGACAACGCCTCTGCATACTTTCGATGAGCCTGCGGAACGCAGTTTGTGGCAACCTTGTCCATTCCTGCTGTAAAGCTAACGTAAGCTCCTGGCGGTTTGTCGGAAGTACAGGGCGTCTGGAAACAGTTTGCTGCAACATGTCCCAGGCATGTTCTATGGATTTAAATCCGGAGAACAACTCGGCCAATCCATACGTTCAATTGTCTCTGTAGCAAGGTAGTCTGTCACTATACGTGCTCTGTGGGGACGAGCATTATCATCCATTAACACAAAGTCGTTGCTCCCGCATAAGGTCTCACAATTGGATGCAGTATTTCGTCCCTGTAAATTGCACCGGTAAGATTGCCATTAATCACGTGCAAGTCAGTACATCCACCAATACTGATTCCGGCCCAAATCATCACAGAGCCACCTCCAAAACGATCATGCTCTGCTACACAGCAATCAGCGTACCGCTCTCCACGCATGCGCCATACACGCCTACGACCGTCATGAAAGTCCACGCAGAACCGTGACTCGTCTGTGAAAAGAGCAGGCGTCCAATGACGCAGTTGCCAGTTTATGTGATTTTGAGCCCAATTGAGTCGTTCTACACGATGTCTTCTCCTCAAAATGGGACGAACAACAGGTCGATGAGCCCGAAGGTTAACAGCATGAAGTCTCTGTCTGAGAGTTTGTGGTGTTATGCTCACCCCACTTGCTGCATGTAAATCAGTATTGAGTTGGACAGCACTCTGAAACCTGTGTCTACGAGGCATAAGTGACATATAGCGATCCTGGCGAGCGGTTGTGGACCTTGCACGACCTGATCTCGGTCTCTCAGAAACATTACCTGTCTGCCTAAAACGATTCCACAACCGTGAAATCACACTTTGGGACACATTAAAATGTCTAGAAACGGTTCTCTGTACTTGGCCAGCTTAATGCATACCTACTGCCTGACCAGCTTCCAGAGCAGTTAAATGGCGCCTCATGGCTTTTGATGTCAATAATTGTTCACATAAGAGTAGATTAGAGCAATAAATACCCACAATAAAATGAAAATCACAATTTTTCAATTTCAATATACACGTTGGCACACTTTGATTTTGACCCCTTGTTTGTGTTTGGTGCGAAACAATCGTGCAGGTATGACGTCAATATGAAACCAGGTAATTCTATTGTGTTAAGGACACATTGGAGAAACTATACATGTTAAAATTTGTCAAAATAATTATTTGGTTAATAAAAATTTTTGAGGTCAAAATTATGATCCTTCACATTTTATGTCCAGTAGAGAATAAAGTAGGTTAACATTTTCGTCTGATAGTTTATAATTGGGATAAATCTACTTATTTACTCACATGAACGGGAAGCAGATGAAATTCCCGGGAACCAGGACAGGGATTAACGCTACGATATCCCAGAAGGTTTTATTCAATGTTTTTCACCAATATGCTCAAGTCAGTTAACAAAAATGTATTGTTTGTATTCCCGACATTACTTGCACTTGTCCATTGTCCAAGGTACAGACTTGGAGACCCACATAATTTGCATTTATAAGCATATCCAAAACGCAATATATATATATATGAATCGTTGTACTTAACCAAAATTGCTTTAATTTATTTCTTACTTGTATGTGATTGTATATAATTCATGCATTTTAAACTGTTTTTGTGGTAATATACAAAACTGCTCTGGAAATCATAAAAACTATTTTTGTTTGAAAACTTAACTTTTCTATTAGCCTCAAGTCAGAGATTCATGTACCTTGCACGTTAATTATTCTAATTCATTTTATCAGGTATTGGACTATATTGAATAAACACTAGATGACAAAAGCGATAAACATGGAGATGAATACTTATCAGTTTCAACGTCCTTTGAAATATAGTTTTTTCCCCATATTTTGAGAAATATCTTGAGAGTGTTTGGAACAATCTCTTGACATATCGGAAGAAGCCATGCACATCATTACATCTTACCAGAAATAGTCTTAAATAGCAACTTAGAGAAAATGAAAACACGAAAACAAAATGAGAAATACATTATTTTATTCTTTCTCACTTTTATACTTTTTATATCTAAAATGTGCTTGACAAATTCCCTCGTCTACATTTGTTATCGATATTCTGCTATAGACAGAACAATCAGCATAGCTACCGAAATAATACTGATCATGTATTTGTTTGGGAGTATGGGGACAAAGAGAATCTTAACAGATTCATATTGCGATGACGCATGTAGTACTAGTACACTCCCTTCACAGTGGGAGAGGTCTCGATTTCTGTGATAACCTCAAACTTTATAGGGAGGAATAAAACACCAATGAAAACTTTATGGATGGAAAGTGAAAAACATGTAGAATGATATTTTCATTGATTGATTGATTGTTTGTTTGCTTTACGTCCCTTCGAGAATTTTTCACTCATATTGAGACGTCACCAGCTGTAGGTGAAGTACCACAAATTTAGACCTATGCTTAGCGCTCAGAGCCGTAGGAGTGAGGGTTCTTTAACGTGCCAATGCCTACCGTGACACGGGACCTCCGCTTTTAAGGTCATATCCGAAAGACCCGTGATTCTCACTTCTAAATGCCGAGCGTTTGGCGAAGGAGCAATCACTATCTATTTTTCTTCTTAGGTTTGATGCGGGCATGGCACGAGCGGGGCTCGAACTCACGACCTCCCGGTTACGAAGCGAACGCTCTAACCACTGAGCTACTGCGACCGATTATTGAAAATGGAATCAATTTTGATAGAAAGTAACTTGCCAAACTTTAAAAACCAACTATATTTGATCAAAGGATCAGCAATCTTGCACGGTAAGTATTGAGCTCTTCAGCTAGATTAATATGTATACATGTATAGAATGGAATGCATTGCTAATATTTATTTTTCATTTTATTTTAGAGGACAATAGTTTATTCATCTTCAAAAATTTTTACATAACAAGTTACTTTATCGCCAAGCGCGGTACATTAGAAGAGAGACCCCGTATCACAGTAGGCGTTGGTATAATAAAGAACTCCCACTGGTTTGCGATGGCCTTGAGCGGCACGTCTTCTACAACTGGTGACGTCTGTAGATGAGTAAATAGATGAGTAAATAATTTTCGAATGGGAAATACAACAACAACACATAACAAGTTGCCATAAAACAGTATTGATATACCTCAGATCATCAAAAACTTAAATTTCTATTTACAACGTTTACCATTATCACTTGTATGTGGTGCATATATGTATCAACTACTTCGATACACGATTTTATGCTCAGAGTATGATCAATTTAATTTTCACAGGCTGCTGACAAATAAGTTGATGTTATAGGATTTAACAGTCTTGATTAATGTCAGCAATTTGCGTTTCTCTACAAAAATAACTTGGTCATTATATATAGAAAGATTCACAAATTAGCAATCTACGAATTTTCCAAGAGCCTTTACTAGAGAATTGCTTTTGGCTAACACTACTTAACGGTTGACATAGAACAAATAAAACAGATCAGTGATTTATGGGGTGAAAAGGAACCGAAGACAAGTATTTAATAACACGACGAAACATGTCACATGACATGCAAATCAGAATGCGGTAGTTATATAAGACCGTCTTCTGTGTCTCTGCATCAGTCTAAGCCGTATTCTCTCAGCATCTACGTGAGAGGATGGCGTCATTTCGCGCGGTTTTTCTGACCATGCTTATTTCCACTGTACTTGGTGCATGTCCGTATAATGACGTGACCTTACATGACTGGTCGGATCCAGACACTTGGCCGAATGGAAAAGTATGTAATAATCTGCCCTGTTAGGCGTGTCATATTTTGTAAACTATACTTGGTTTTGTAAAATTTTCAACCTATGCTACATGTGCCTGTTTAAATGAATATTAGCGAACATATTTGCGAAGAATTTTGTCTATTTTTAGCAAGGAAGTGAATTGCCTATAGTTTTATCATCATGTTGTAATTTTGTATAAAAGAAAATCTAGAGTGCAATGATGATTTAATGGAGGTTTTCAAAGTTGTTTGAATAATCTTTTAACTTTATCGAAATCATCCGTGTCATACGAATAATGTATAACAGGATAATTTTTATCCACTTATTACAATGTGAAGTGATTCTACATGTAGATATGGTATTGTTTATCTTCAGTATGCGATCAGTTTTGTTCACTTCCTTAATAAATGAAATGCCGAATAGGATTTTTTTGAATTAATGTGCCGAGAAAATCTCATTAAAAAGGTACCAGTTGCCAACAGTGTGGTGAAGATTTGGAAAAAGATTCGTTTGAACGTATCCCCTCCGGAACTCAAGGGAATAGAAATCAATGGAGGGGGAAGTTTAGTCTGGGGGAAAATTCCGGGCGAAGAAATTATTCTCCACACCCATTACATTCTTATCGGGACCGGGGGAAAGATGATTATCGGATCCGAGGATTGTAATTATGACCCCAAAACCACTATTAAGTTGTTAGGTGTGTTATTTTCGACCTTTCTTTTCACTGTTCTAGATATTCTCTAGGTTTTGATATCAACATGCATGTTCGTTTTCTTACAGTGTTAATTTTATTATATTTCAAGACTATTTCGTCAGTTATTAATCCTATTCAACCGATTATTTGCGACATCGCTGTTGTGATTACTTATTTTGTAAGATGTGTATTTATTGCCTGCAGTATATAAAGCAGCCAGTTTTGATTGTACAGGTATTAGATTGTACAGGTATTAGAAGTTTCAACGAGAAAAACAACTCTGATGGCAATCCTATATCGACTTTTGAAGTACGTTTATAATAAAATATAGTTTTCGCTTAACGTAAGGTCTATATGTTTAGCTTTATTCTTTTATGAACTAAAAGGAACGCGAGGGGAGTCCTCTATTCCTGGGTTTGGTGAGAAGTTTATAGGTGTAGAAGCTGGTGGTGTTTTGGAACTTCATGGAAAGAAGAATCTGGCTTGGACAAAACTAACAGGCACCATAAGTGGTTTTAATGCTCTGTCTCTAGACTTCAGACATAAGGTATGTATGTATGTATGTATGTATGTGCATTTGTTTGCTTATATCTCTTTCTCTATTTATGCAAACATATATGCAACACATTTTTGAATGATTTTGTTGCGGCCTTTAACTGACGATATTTTAATCAAGAGAACGAAAGTAGAAAGCTTATACATATAGCGTATGTATGTATGTATGTATGTATGTATGTATGTAGAGAACGAAAGTGGTAAGCGTATACAGACTTGATTTGATCATCATCGAAATAATTAAATGTGGTATAAATAATGTATTGTCAAAGGCTTATATTAGTTACCGGTAATCCATCTGTAATATTGACTGAAAATATCGACGTCCGTGTACAGTCTGATACATGTAACCACCTGAGGAAATTTCAGTATTACACCGTACAATCGGTTAATGTTATTTTTATCACACATGATTGGAGGCTATCGCGAACAGCAGATCATCTATTTATTAAGACGATGGAACAGATGTCGCATATTTTTCACTTTTTTGATTTTTTGAATGCAGGTACATTTAATGAAGTGAAGTGGTGGTATTAAATTGATACACACGCTATTGCTAGATGTTGTTGACCGGTTTCATAACTCGTTTTTATTTAGGGCCTCCGTGGCCGAGTGGTTAGATCATCACGCTGAAAAATCACTAACGCCTCTCACTTCTAGTCGGCGCGGGTTCGATTCTCACTCGCGCCGATATATGTAAGAAAGCTTGCCAGTTTACTTTCAGAAGGTCGGTGGTTTCTTCCTGGGTACATTGTATCTGGGTTCTCTCTTTCACCAATAAAAAAAACTGGGCGCCACCAGATAACTGAAAAATCGTTGAGTGTGGCGGAAAACAACAAATAATCAATCAATCAATCGACCCCGTCGCATGCGAAGTATAGCTGCAATGCTTTTATAAATTGGATACACAGAATTGTCTATTGTGCATATAACAATTAATTCATGATGACCACATTTTCCTGATACGATGAAACGTGCAAAAGAAGATACTATTAAGTAATATTTGTAAATTATCGCGTTTAAAATTGACCATACTAAACAAAATATCGGAATCTTTTTAAAATTACATCGTGAAAACCTCTATCAAACTGGACAAAATTGTGATCACTTCACGTGACAGTATATTACTTTTTGCTCTCTCTATACTCTGTGTAACCAACTCTCCACAATTAAAAACTCATCTCACATGTTGACAGGGAGCACCCTCAATCAGTCGTTAAGGCAGGCCATTTCATAACTTATGTTCGTGTGAATGACTATTCATTCAGCGTTTAGATAATTTCTGTTAATTCTCACAAGCAATGCAAGATGGACAATGACTTGTCAATTCAAGACGTCTATTACACCTTGATAGCATGCGACATAATTGTAATAAAGAGACAACATATTTGAGTTGTTCATTCAGAAGATTGTAGTTCAGGAAGATGCACGATAGACAGTATAAATGGCTTCTCATGGAACATTAAAATAAAACGACCATTGACAATATTCTTATGACGGACCCTTGGGACATTTCCTCTTATGTATGTCAGAAAGAAAACAAATGAGTCTGGACCGGAAATCAAACACGGTGATCTATGCTATAAAGTTCCCGTTTGTCATGCGATTTCGAACCCCTAAAACGGTGTACACTTCTGAATCAGTCAACAGGATTTAATTTGGAAGGCTTAAAAGAATAAGGGGGAAAATAATACCAAACTATGCGGTTGAACAAGGAATCGAACTTGGGATCCCTGAATTGCTAGACAGACACTCTATAACTATGTTATCCAGTCCGACATCTAAGATTTATTTAACTAACCATCTAACCATTACTACTTCAACTGAGTTAATTTTAATGAAGTAACGTTCATTTAAGAAGCCAGAAATACCAATAAAAACAGAGTACTAACACTGAAACTGGTGAATGGTCCCTACAAGACAAGTTCAAAATGTAGACACACAGTTGAATAGATTACAGTATATGCACAAACGAAATGTGAATATTTTGTATTTCAGGAAACCAAAATATTGATATTTTTTCGAAGTTGTGTAATATTAAGAAGTTGCTAAAATGCTTTACATTTAATGTATAAATAAATATGGACTGAAAAAGCCTGGTTTGCGAAAGTGGTATCTTCTCCTCTTAAAACATCATAAGAATGAATTTAGATGTGTAAAGTACAGTTCTCTTACAAAACATGTTCATTATTTATTGATTTGAAAATTCAATTCAAACAATATAGCGAGATACAAATAATCAGCGAAATGTTGAAAATGATATCAGAAAAGATCAGTAATTATCAAAAGGTTTGATAGATGTACAATTCAATTAATTTATCAAAAATCGGATAAAAAAATATGCACAATTATATAGGACTATATAGATTTACTTAATGAAATAATCAAACAAATACATACATCGAATTTTGATTTTAAAAATCAGTTTTTGATCAAATAATTTTGACATTTATCAGTGGAATTTTTTTGTGAATGAGGTGGAAAGATTTGTTTCACATAAAATCAGAAGTTGAAATTCCGGTTGGTTGGTGATCGTATCCACTACATATAGTCATTGCAACAGGTTGCTTCTGATGTGGCATTGCTACCATTAATCGTCAGGATGAGTAGAAAATGTGTAAACAGATATAATCAGTACAGAGTGATAGAAGCGTTAAGCCACGTCTGCTTTATTCATCTTTTTTAAATGGCTTTTTCTAGGTTTTTGCTGTTAAAGTGATTCAAGTGTGATCTCAATCTACATCAGAATCAGCAGAGAGACATAAACACCATATACAGTTGATAATGGAATATTGCTACATAAATATGGGAATTAGGCGTTGGAGAACTTATCCCGTTTGTCATAAAGCTGAGTTGTTAGTTTGTCGTAAACATCTATGCCCAATAAGATATATAAGTCGAAACAGATGCGGAAGACTCTGTGGTGTCCTTTATTTCGAGTTCCCTGGGATATATCAAATGGACAAATGAATAGAAATGATCATTCTTAATGGATAAAACGTCGTCAATATATATGTATTTAAATGTTGAGTTGAAGACCACAGCAAGAGACATTTTCACCTCATGTAGAAAATTTCGAATAAATTCTCCCTAATACGAATATAAATTGATTGGTTGATTATTTATTGCTTTCCACCACACTCAACAATTTTTCAGTTATCTGGTGGCATCCCGATTTTGTTGGTGGAGGAGAGAACCCAGATACAATGTACCAGGGAAGAGACCACCGACCTTCCGCAAGTAAACTGGCAAACTTGCTCACATAACGCCGCGGCCAAGATTCGAACGCGCGCCGACAGAGGTGAGAGGCTTTGTGATTTTGAGCCCGATGCTCTAACCACTCGGCCACGGAGGCCCCTTACGAATATAAAAACAGGTCAGCTAAATGTGTGATAAAGTATATAATGACATACATAAAAACAGGGCGATCAAATCACGTAAGACAGAAGACACTCTTTCCTCAGATAAGAGGCAGAAAATATTTGTCAAAATGAGCATCTGGTGCATCTACATTGGTACCGTTTATGTTTTATATTAGATAGCTTCAGGATAAGTTGCAAGTTTAAAATATCATGTAAATTTTTCTATAAGTTGTTACTTTTGTCCATTAAGCTTTGGAAATATTTCCTTGTTGTTATTTTCTTCTATTGGAGACGGGTATCTACCAAATAAAGTGATATTTTACAACGCCATTGATTGTACCAAATATAACCCCCTAGTCCTTAGACTCCATTTTAGAGTATGACTGTATGCATAAAGAGCATTGCTGCCCGCGTGGCGCAGTGGTTAGAGCGTCGGGCTCAAAGATCTGATGGTCCTTGAGTCGGGGGTTCGAATCCCACTGTGGGACGTGGGTGCCGGTCTTTCGGATGAGACCGTATAAACCGAGGTCCCGTGTCGCAGTAGGTGTGGCACGATAAAGATCCCTCCCTGCTCAAAGGCCCTGAGTGCCGAGCATAGGCCTAAATTTGCAGCCCTGTCACCGGTAATGGTGACAGCCGCCGGATAGCTGAAAAATTGCTCAGGCGGCTATAAACAAACAAACAAACAAACAAACAAACAAACAAAACAAACATAAAGAGCATTGTGGCGTTATGACCCACATATTTCATATCTTCCCTTGTGGGGATCCGGGTTGTAAGAATAGATCATCAGTACCCCTTGCTTGTCGTAAGAGGCGACTAAATGGGGCGGTCCTTCGGATGAGACCGCTGTGTCACAGCAGGTGTGGCACGTAAAAGATCCCTCCCTGCTCAAAGGCCATAAGCGCCAAGCATAGGCCTAAATTTGCAGCCCTTCACCGGCAATGGTAACGTCTCCATATGAGTGGGAGATTCTCGAGCGGGACGTTAAACAATATTTATTCATTATTTCATATCTTAAGAATATGTATATATGGTGCACATATTCTAATTTGTTTGAATTATGACGAGAATTCATTTTCCATTGGAATTTCAATTTCAGGAACAACCAGATATAAAAAACTGGAATGGTGTTTACATGTATCATTTTAAGGCAGATGGTACTTTTGTCAAGAGCTTATTTAGAGGCAAGAATGGTATTGCTACGACAGAATATATGAATTTTGTCACTGGTACGTTTTAAAGTGCATAGACATTTTTGCAGAATTAAAGCATCTATCAGTCGGTGTTACCGATTTTTGGCAGATGTTACATTTTATTCAAAGCAGCTGCCGACATTATCGGAAGTTTCATTATTTTCCCTTGAACATCTAAGTCGTCATTGTTGAGGGAGGCTACCAAATCAAATGATCAAGGGAGAAAACTTCTTGCTTTTCAAAGAACATTGTAGATTTTAGCAACTCCATACAATTTTATCTTTGGATATTTTATGAAATCACAGTAGTGGAAATATGGAGTTAATGTTGTGTAAAGTACGGAGATATTTCATATCGTGTATTCTTTAAAAAAGGTTAGAAATCCTCTTTTATATAAGGTATCCCAACATCAGACATAATTGCAATGGCTACACAAGGCGATCTGGACAAGGATGCAATGTCTAAGCTGTATCCGGTGGTGGATGCTTTGGATACAACTAATCAGGTGCGCGCACACGGAATCAACGATGCCTATGTATTTGCTGCAAGGAAAGGTATACCATATGTTTCATGTTTAGTGAGAATATTTTATCACTATGTATTTCATGTTATACTCTGTCGTATTGCAAAACTTTCTGATGAGCAATTGATAGCTATTTTGAAGTGCTATAATCGAATAGTATCCTATTGAAACTGCCTTTTTACTTCCACCTGAGTAACTGATTTAACATTCTGAAAATGTCTCAAGACTAATAACAACAGACAAGATAAAAAAAAAACCGTTACTGTACTTAATTAATTATTTCTAGTTATCTATTACATGTATTAATTTTATATTGAATGTTTTGGAAGCAAATTAGTAATATATCGCATTCATCAGTAACATAGTGTTAGTATTACTTAAACATATCGCATGCGTTAATAGCATACCCATATCGTATATGTAACATTAATATTAATATCATGTCACATATGTTAATTACATATTGTATAATATAAATCATTCATATAATCAAAATATAAGTTAATGGCGGATTTGACCAGACGACAGGGTATGTCCTGGGGTCCGTGTTTGCCATCACTCTGTATATATGTAACAAGTAGCAAATATCAATATCATGTCACATATGTTAATTACATATTGTATAATATAAATCATTCATATAATCAAAATATAAGTTAATGGCGGATTTGACCAGACGACAGGGTATGTCCTGGGGTCCGTGTTTGCCATCACTCTGATTTATTTTTCCTATAAGAAGATTGCGTACTGTATATATATATTACATATAATGCATTTATTATATTCTTTTGGTATCAATTGCGTGTAGCTATTTATTGCATATATAATTGTTCACATATTTCATATATTTGATAACTATTGCCTGTAGCAGATACAATATTTACCTGTTATGTGTATTATCTCGAAGGTCAATACCAGGTGCTTCAACTCTTTCAAATCATTTTGTTTAGGAGGTACATTCATGGATAACATTGGCACATACCAATTTGGACACGAGTATTCAGAGGCAACGATGAAATTAGACATCTTAGGAAACAGCAATTGTCTTGTGGTAATGTCTCGAAACAATAAGGAGACTTCTAACAGTTACACAGATTTTCTTATCATGGACCAGTCTCTTGCGAATCCGATCATCGATGTGGTAGACGATGTACAGTCATGGGATGTTGGTAGGTCACATTAATAGTTGACACTGCAATGATTGTAATTTTTATCAGCAATTACAAAACGTTCCTCAGGTTGAAGTTCTTGAAGTCAACATAACTTACGTTTAGTATGTAACCTTTTAGACTTTAAATTAACAAGAAATATATTTTCATGTTTTTACTAGATAACAGTTGAAATATCTATTTTGAGGTACTGTCGAATGGAGCAATGAAGGTGTTATTTATTTATTTTTAAAAATATAGGGTCCGATAAGTAAGGTACGATATTAAACACCTTCTGAGTTCTTGAAAGAGTGATGTAGGAGGCGATTTATATTTCAAACCATACAATGTCGTGGGAAAAAAAGTCGGAATTGAATAACTTACCGCATGAAACTGCTAGAGAGTAATTTTCGATATATTGCAGTATATTATTTATTTCAAAGATAGCGGTTACTCAGTAGTAGGGCGTTCGCTTTCTGACCGGGACGTCATGAGATCGAGTCTCGCTCGTGTCATGACTGCGTTAAACCCAAGACGTAAATATTGGTAGAGATTGCTCCTTTACCAAATGCACGGCATTTAGAAGCGATAATCATTCATCTCTCGGATATGACCTTACAAACGGAGGTCCTATGTTGCGGAAGGCGTTGGGACGTTAAAGAAGCCTTACTGCTACGGTTTTGAGCGCTTTTTTCACTCATATGGAGACGTCACCAGTGTCGGTGAAGGGCTGTAAAATTAAAATTTAGGCCTATGTTCGGCGCTTAGGGCCTTTGAGCAGGGAGGGATCCTTGTCATGTCAAACCTGCTGTGACACGGGACCTCGGTTTTTACGTTCTCATCCGAAGGACCGCCTCAATTTGGTCGCCTCGTACGACAAACAAGGGGTACTGAGGACCTATTCTAACACGGATCCCCACGGGGCACGCTAGATCTAAGTTTGTAGTACTTCACCTATAGCTGGTGAGGTCTCAATATGAGAGAAACATTCTCGAAGAGATGTCAAACAACCAATCAACATATTATGTTTCACCATATTTCCATACATCTTAAGGAAAAGATTTCTAACACTATGTGAATTCATGTAATCGGAGACTAATGGGGAATAAAAAAAAACAATGTGAAGGAACACAGTGTTTCGCACAGTCGTATCTAATGTAATGTCATACCGTACCTTTTCTCTGTCAGGTCAATACATTACCAAATGAAGAATAACAACGATAATGATGATGTTTTAAATTTTTGTAGGGGACAAAATTTACGTCACGTCTACTGACTATGATTGGAAACAAATAGAAGGCTTCACAATTAAGAAATGTCCTCAGTGTCTAGCAAACCAGATTCAACTAAACAGTATGTGTCTTTATATCCACATTACCTTAAAACATCAGTATCATTATGTAATATAGACATATATTTAGTATTGCATAGAAATGTTATATGAAGAATTTGGAATTTTAAACGTTATCACTGATCTAATATAAGCCGTTTTTCAGAACCTCCAAGGTTCTCTCATTATGGTGAAATCTTTAAACGTGTGGACATGAGAGCAGAGGTTTTTCGAACTACTCGAAATATTCACATTACAAGCGAAGTGGCAGAGGGAGAATCCAATGGAGGTCATATCAAGGTCATACAAATGTTGTTCTTATGTCTTGATATTCAGAGCAATAATAATATTCGTAAATTAAATGAACATCAGATAAATTGAATTCTTATTTTGCTTTATAGTTCATGTATGGATTTAAGACTGTTAAAGTGGAAAACGTAGAGTTAACGAATTTGGGCGATCCACTAGTGACAGGCAAGTACAATTTTACTGCCAAATTAAACAGTTTCACTTATGAAAGGTTTCCCCTTTCAATAATTCATGTGAAAGGTAACAAGAATGGTCGTTTTTCATTGTGACCTACAACTATATGTAGCCTTGTTTACGTTGTAGTTTATTTTTCGCTATTTTTACTGTAAGCCCAATCCACGAAGTCAAAAATGTTTTGAATATGATATAATGGTAACACTACATAGAATGGGCATGAAACCATTGCATTCAATGACTTGAAAGTATATTTAAAGAAAAAGTGAAAAAAAAAGCAGGGGACGAAACCGTATGCGGTGATTGATTTTATCAGCAAAATTAGATATTGTTTCTTTCACATTGAAGATATATGTCACTATAATGTTACAAATGTTATTCTCTAGAATACAGACGTGGATATAATTTGCAGTAGTTTATTTATTCTATCCTATAATATGTGGTATTATTTTGAATAAATTAATTTCCTCCTTCCTAAAATTAATAAATATGATTTGCATAAGTTTATTTCTTCTTTCCTATGATATGTGAATATGATTTGCGTAAATTTATTTCTTCTTTCCCATAACTTTTCGATTATATTATAATTATAAATTATTTTTTCCTTCCCATAACTTGTGAGGATAATTTGCACAAAGTTATTTTTTCTTTGTTATGAATTGTGAATGTATCGTATCAGTGGAAATTTTAGGGAAAAGCAAATTCAGTTTATATATATATATATATATATATATATATATATGTGTGTGTGTGTGTGTGTGTGTGTGTGTGTGTGTGTGTGTGTGTGTGAAGAACGCTTAGTAACTTTTAATTCCAGGAAAAACAACAATTACCTACTACCTATAATGGAATAAATTGTAGAGATATTTAATTGTAGCGATCTCAAAATCCTCCCTAATAATGCTAAATTCAAATCCTCGCTACAAATTTGCTTAGACATGAGTTTGCGTAAGTTTATTCCTCTGTTTTATCCTACATTTTAAGGGCGATACCCGCTCCATTATCACATGTGTGAGAACCTAGCAGACATGATGATTTATGTTGGCGAGTCGTACCTGGGAAACAATTCAATTCACCACTCCCAGTTCAGATGCATCACCATACATGGTACACACAATGCAAAGGTATCTATCATATTTCAACTCTGTATACACAAGATAAAACAATGTAAAAAAACAAAAACAAACAACAACCTTGTAAGCACATTTAGTGATACGTTAATATATTTGTAAGCACGATTGAATGCTATCCATACATTTATGTACTTGTTAGTATATTCTTAGCTATTGCTTTAAATTAGTTAAGTGGTAGTACTTTTAAAGATAATTTATCACTGCTATATGTTCATACAGGTGGAAACGTTGTGTGTATAAAACTTCATTAACATGTTTATATAACAACAATAAAATACCTGCAAAATAAAACTAAAACGGAAATTGTTTCACATCACTTAAACATCGTGTGAAGATTGCATTTGTGATTTCGTTACTCTATCTTTATCCATGATTGATTTTGTTTTTGTGCTCAAATTACCTGTAGGTAAACATATGTATTGGTGAAGTACAAACGTCCAATCAAAAAGTCCAACAACAATTTGGAAATCTTTGACATTTGTAAGATAACGTATGTCAGTTAGTTGCACATGCTCAGCAAAATATGTCCATAAATAACTAACGGTTATCATAGACAAAACATTGGGAAATAAATATACAGAGTAATCTACCAAGATAACAATCCATACATATTTCATTATATTTTGATATAAATGGTAAAAGGAAATATTCATATTTAGTGATTGGTCATCCCAAAAATTATTTTGTTAAACACCACTCTGACTCCACGTACAAGTACTCTGAAGTTGATATTAAAAAGATGCTAGAGTTCCTCATTGACAATATTTTCATAGTCTTTCGTGATCAGGTCTTCCAACAGTCTGTTGGAATTCCCACGGGCACGAATTGTGCTTCTGTGTTAGCTGACCTCTTTTTATATTCTTACGAAGGAGAATTCATTCAACAGCTTCAACACGAGAAGAAAATATCTCTTGCTGTGACATTTAGATATATCGACGACGTTTTGTCTATTAACAATGATCATTTTCATTCATATATTGATTCGATATACCCCAGTGAGCTTGTAATAAAAGACACCACAGAGTCTTCCATTTCTGCTTCGTACTTAGATATTTTACTGAAAATAGATGCCTAACTAACAACTCAACTTTATGACAAACGGGATGATTTCAATTTCTCCATCGTCAACTTCCCTTATTTATGTGGCAATATTCCATCATCACCTGCATATGGTGTTTATATCTCCCAACTGATTCGATACGCAAGAGCTTGTTCTGCTTATGATCAGTTTTTAAATAGAGGCGGGCTACTGACAAATAAGTTGATGTTACAGGGGTGTGTGCAATCTCGTATAAAGTCAGCATTTCGCACATTTTTTGGTCGTTACAACGATCTAGTTTGCCAGTACAACTTACCATTAAGACAAATGCTGTCTGATGTGTTTCATACCAATTGTTAGGCCGTTCTTGGCACACTGATTTTGACTACGGATTGCTCCGTTAACCTGATCGGGATATAGGGCTCACGGCGGGTGTGACCGGTCGACAGGAGATGCGGAGTCCTCCTAGGCACCTGAACCCACCTCTGGTATGACTAGGGGTCCGTGTTTGCCCATCTCTCTGATTTGTATTTTCTATAGGAATTACGAGATTGAATACTGTTAGTTATCTTAGCCTTTTCATTTTCCAACGAGTTTGTCCACAAATGACGATCAGAAAAAAACCAAAGTAGCCCTGCAGTGCATGCAGATTCCACTTGATTGTGCCATGTACGAAGTATTGAACCTGAGGGGTTTCTTTTCGCAGTACACAGGGGAAAAGAAGTACATTGTACGAGTACCATTTATTTTATCAGATAAAAAACAACATTTGTATGAATTCGGTGGGGCACGGATTTTTCATTGAAGAAGGTGGAGAGAAACATACACTGTTTGAAGGAAATTTGGCTCTTGGTCAAAGACCATGGACGGGTTTGATAAACCACCCAGTAACAGGCGCACTACCTAGCGACAGGTATTTTTAATAAGTTGATATTTCAGTATTTGGTATGGAATAGCTGTAATAATTGATAAATACTGTACACCATGTATGAATACATAACACTTACATAATAAATGCTCATTAAATATAAGTCACACTTTAACATATTTTGCAAGATTTCGTGTGTTGTTTTCAGAGAACCTGTTACCTACTGGATCACAAATCCGCTCACAAAAATGATAAACAACGTGGCTGCAGGGAGTGATGTAAGTAAAGATATTCCAAATTTAATGGGAATTTTAAAAAAAATGAAACACCCATGAAATATCTGTTTGTATGCATGCTGTTTTACATCCCATTTGGAATTTGTTCACTCATGTAGAGACTAGTGTGATGTGAAGCGACACAAACGTTGACTTGTGCATGGATAATACCGTAACAGTCATGAATAGTTATCGTCCTAACGCCTACCTAACACGGAAAATCGGCTTTGATAGCTGTGATCCTTTATTAGCGGACTTGTATTTATATTACAATTGTTAGACCTTTTTATTTACTTTGTTTGTTGGCGTACTAATTTTAACTACGAATTACGTTTACCCGATCAAGATATAGAATTCTCAGCTGGTGTGACCGGTAACAGGGGATGCTTACTCCTCATAGGCACCTGATCCCACTTCTGGTACGCCCAGGGACCCGTGTGTATCCTACTTTTAATCTTATATTCTTTTTTTAAATTATGAGATTGATCATTGTTCGTAATCTTCATGTCTTCATAGATCATATTGGAAACACCCGTGTAGTATTTCAATTGTTCAACAAATTCACCTCTGAAAGTAATATTGGAATGGTACGCAAAAACGATAATAATGATAATTGTTGAGATGACATGTGTAGAAAAATATCAATTCATGGAAATCAACCTCCGTAAACGTAATAGTCAGTAGTATGTTTTATTTTTTTTTCAGTTCATTGGAATTTGGTTTATCTTCCCAGAGGCCCCAATGGGACTCTCAGCCATGAAAAACTTCATGAGACCTGGAGAGGCTAAACACACACCAGTAGAATTATTCACGAACAATGTTATTCATTCTTATGGAAATGTATGTCCTATACAGCAGGGATACACTTATAATTTGATCAACTGGAGCATGTATTTTACTGAAATCCTTCTATATCAGATAACTGATAATTTGAGTAATCAACATAGTTCGGTAAGATGGACATTACGTTTAATTGTAGACTGGACTTTTCGTGGATAACCAGTTATTCCCCAACCAGACTGTAAATAAGGTCTACAACAAACTAAATACCCGGATGACACCAACCGACCCAACATCGGAACGTGTTCCTATGATCTTCGACCGAACAACAGGTACACTGAGATCAAACTTTCAATTAACTATTAGAATTTTTTGTTTGGAAATAATCGTCGTTATTAGCACATTGTGTACAATTTTAGTGGCGCTAAGCATTGTAAAGAAATCTAAACCATATCTTAATACAGAAGGTGATTTATCCTGTTTTTGTGAGATTCTGTTTATACCTCTCCTCTTAATCCTTACTACCATTTTGTAACCAATTTTTATATACTAGTGGTTATGTACTTGCTGACAATACAAAATGACTATGTTCCAACATTTTCTACAAAGCTGAAAATTCTGAGAATTCTGCAAAAAAAAATAGTGATAAACATTCGGACGCTAGAAAGTAATGTATCTCTTTGCAGCATTCAAGTGCAGACATCGGGATTTGTGGATTCGGGGAGGTCCTACTATAGTTCGATACGCATCGTAAGTATTCGGCAACGTCCAGTCCCTCTTCCATGATCATTTTACTTACACAGTGAATTTATATAGTTTGCTTTATTGTAATATTTTCAATTGTTTGAGACTTTTGTAGTTTGTTTATGCAGTTTCTTACATACAATTTGTAAACTGAAAGTGTGTAATAAGACAAAAGGGGAACAAAAATATTTGAACATTGAAATAATTTGCAGATTTCAATTGTAATAAAGCTTGTTGGTCTTCATTAATTTTCATTCAATATCAACTGCATTATTTTTAATTTTGCTTGCTGAAAATACATATCATATAACATTAGTAATATCACATGACTTTTGGGAAATTTTTCGACCTCTAAAGCTCTACCAAGTTTTATGCTTAGAAATTATAGAGGTTTATTTTCTTTATTTTAGATTGGCAGAAAGTATGGAGGTAGCGGCCCTTGTGAAGTTAGTGAATTTAATTTTATTAATATGTTGAAAAAAATCGTTTGTGATCGATGTTTTTTTAATGTTGTTTTACTTTTTGCTTCTATTCAAATCTGAAATGTTTCTGCAGAGAGCAGACCTCCTATCAACTATTTGAGGAAAGCGTGGTAATTGGATTGACAGAAAATTTGGGAGAACCACAAAATGTGAAAGCGAAAGATGGGAGCATTATAAAGTGGCATCGTTCCATGCCAATGTATAATATGTAAGTGAACTATTTCTTATTTCATTCTAATTTCAGCTGTTTCTAAACGGGAAATCTTTGAAGAAATAGATTTTAAGATAAATCAATCTATGTGAAATGATACAAGTATTTATTATAGTTTCTATTATTGATTTGTTAGAGCGAATACGATTCGGGGCTTTCAATTTCGTCGTGGACCAGTTTTTGTAAGATCCTGCTTTTTTGGGGGATTTCAACCCACCAACCAGTACAACGCTGCAGCCTTTACACATAGTGCCTGTGTCCCGGAATTCAACTCCCGCAACTATTTTATGTCCACCTATTTTGATTTTGCTGATGTGAGAAATATATTTTACGAATATTTACTATTACTTTTCAGTTTTCACCGACGGACAGACGATAAACAAAATCACCGATCAATCTGCTTGCTTCGAATACAATAATAATATACGATATAACAGCATTGACACAATCACTGAAAACAACGCTATTTGACTGATTTTTGTGTATTACTCTGTTTATCATGCTATTGACTTATTGAGTAAAGGCAGATCATAAGTATTACATGCTCCAATCATTGTATTAAGATACCATTGGATGTCATAAGTGATAATATACTTATTTTATCGTAGGGTTCTAATGCTGGAAACCGATTTTTACATGTCCCATGTGATAAGGAAGTAAATAGTGACGCTACGTTAGCAATTAAAGATTTCGCCAACAATTTCTATATCGTTAAGAACATTCCATTCACAACAACAGAGAAGTGTAGATACAAAAGCAACTGGAATGCAGCAAAATGCCCTCATCATTACGGCCAGGTATAGTTGTGTTTGTTTCGAACGTACTAGCCCCGTGGGGATCCGGGTTGTTAGAATAGATCCTCAGTATCCCTTGCTTGTCGTAAGAGGCGACTAAATGGGGCGGTCCTTCGGATGAGACCGCAAAAACTGAGGTCCCATGTCACAGCAGGTGTGGCACGTAAAAAATCCCTCCCTGCTCAAAGGCCACGGGAGCCGAACATAGGCTTAAATTTGCAGCCCTTCACCGGCAATGGTGACGTTTCCATATGCGTGAAAGATTCTCGAGCGGGACGTTAAACAATATTTAATCAATCAATCAATCGAACGTATTATACTACTTTTCCTTTAGGCTTAAAGAATATTTAAAATAATTTTTGTATCTATGTTAGCATGCGTTGAATTCACATGATCCTATATAATTTGCATTGTTATTAACTTGTGCTGCGAGTTCATATTTTTCCGAGCCTGCGTTACGAATCAGGAAACAGTATTGTTGTATGAACAAGTAGTGTAATCATCAAACATGATATACTATATGTGTATCTAATCCAATTTATGATATTTAATTTGATTACGGAATAATCAATTATTATTCATATAATCTTTTTCCCTTTTATGTTTACGATGCAATTTAACTAGAATTTGCTAAAATGTGTTATTTCGTCTCTGTTCGGTATCTACTTTCCTATGAGAATGTGTCAACACTGAGGTAAGAATAAAAGTTAGATATATCAAAATGGGTTTTTGATAATTTTATTCATAGTCAAAGTTTAAACTTTTTTTAGATAACCGTGTATACACCGCCAACCGGGAATAATATGTTTGTTGCCAGGACGGATTCTAGTTTCCCAACAGTAGAAGTGTACGATCAAATCCCATCCCAAAGATTTATCACCATCTTAGGAGGACGATTTAATTATCTTTTCTACTTTCAAACCGCAGTACCGAAAAATATCTTCTTGGTTGGATCTTCAATCACGAAATCCCAGACTGTTGTTCTTGCTTACTGTATTCCCAGAGATGCTTCTTTCAATATGAAATTCAAAATTGGAGACGCTGAATTAACTCCTACACAGGTGAATTCATTGAACGAAGTCCAAAGTGACACAGATGGTGGGAAGTTCTTCTTCGACGGAACAGTGGGGTATGTACTCAAAGTCGCATTTCTCAAAGCAAGGCTTCTTTCAGGGCAAGAAACAGAGAAAGTTCATCTATTGTTTGACATATATATCCTCCATTGAGACGACAATGAAATGATCAACATGTACTTCATTTACTGGTCACTGGGACCTTCACGCATGCTTACCGTCATTAGTATGTCGTTTGTCCTTTACAACACAAATATTGAATATAGTATATATTAAAAAAAATGAAAAATCGAGAGCTCAACATCTTGCAAAAATAATATACACATGAATTTTCGTAATCTATTTTCAGAGTCGTGTTTTTCAAGATGCTTCACAACACGTACTTTATGGGTGAATTGTCACAATGTCCTCAAAACAGATGCCCCACCGTCAATATTTTCATAGGCCAGGGTGACATGACAGACAGTGACTGTTCTGGTAGATTTCAGACCAACCCTAGTTACCTCCAACCTCCACCGGTACGGTACATTACTACATTCGGCAATAAGAACAGTAATGTTGCATGATTGTTTGTTTGTTTGATTGATTGTTGTTTCCCGCCACACTTAAAACTTTTTCAATTATCTAGTGGCGTCCAGTTTTTATAGGTGGAGGAGAGAACCCAGATACAATGTACCCGGGAAGAGACCACCGACCTTCCGAAACTTTCTCATGTATATCGGCGCGAGTGCGAATCGAACCCACGCCGACTAGAGGTGACAAACCTTGTGATTTTGAGTACGATGCTCTAACCACTCGGCCACGGAGGCCCCTTCAACGTTGCATGATGTAAGGACACTGCATATATCCTTTTTGAGGAATTCTTTACAGAATCGACAGTGTGAATTGATGCATGTATTTATATAGGACTACTGCTTATGAAAGGTTTATTATGGAACAATTCTAAAAATATTTATTCTAATTTCTAACGCGTAGAAGACCAAACCAAAAAAATGTGCTATTCTATTTATGATTGAGCTACATTATGCAGCAAAAATATCTATAATTTCTTTGTTGATAGAGTGGTCAACCTGAAGAGTCGCTGGAAGAAATACCAGCCGATTTCAATTCACCTCCTGACGTAAGTATAGATATTTTTAAGAACAGTATAAAATTCGAAGACAGATTTTTCATCTTTTAGATTTCGTTCCCGGTAACTGTTGTGCTAACAGTACATCAGCAATCAATGCTCGATACCCATCTTCTCGTGTAAATCCGGTATTTGATTATCAAACATTGTCCGTCTATTTTCAGTGGATCGGTGCAGGGGCATCCTACCCATTCCAACAGTAGCCAGAAAGTCAACAGGACATGCTAATTATTAATCATGAATTGTCACAAGAAACATATGAATAAAACCATTTGTTGAAATATATATTTATTTCTGTTTGTTTGGAAGTGAATTTTATATTCAAAATCATTTTTAAAAACGAGGATAAATTTCTATTTCGTAAGAATTCTGTATTTAAATTCCTTGAAACCGATGGGGATGAATTGAGCATATATTCATTTTTGTTTGACTGGGAGCGAACTCCCTCCCCCCTTTAAAAAAAAACACTTTTAAAAAAACGTTAAATGATGCAAATATTTGTGTTTGATGGGAAGGAAATTTATACTTAAAATCATATATACTGCGAAGTAAACCATTAAATTCCTGAAATGTTTGATATAAACTATCAATTTTAATGAATTTCAATTCTAATACGTTTGATATTTAAAGTGACATAACACAGTAGTTTGGCGATTCTGTAATTTGCAAATTTATATTTTCAAATTTTTTATATATATAAACAATCTCAATATAGGTGTGTCAAGGGGTTTTTTTTTATTGTAAGAAAGTTCTTGGATCAGTATTGACTCTGGTATAAATAAAACACAGACGATTGTAAACGATAATATTTCTGTATTCAATAAGATTTCACATTTATGATGTATAATATCGATGATGAATGATGATCAGCCTGATGGCCTACAATATATATGAAAAACTTACGTACATCTACACACACTTTTAAACAGTTATTTAATTGATGTATTAATTAATTTACGTTAAATATAAAATATTTAAAGTCTTAAAATAGCTTACCATGTCAACAGAATACTATGCCTCTAATATAAATTAGAAAATGGCAAGATGAGGATATTTACTCGACATCGTCTGTTGTATCGAAGACTTTCTCATGGAATGATTTGTGTAGTAAAACTCATGCAATTAGTTAAAAGAATTTAGCGCCAGACATGCGCATAGATTGCAAAGACTTGAAAAACCAGTCTAACACACCCATACTAAAAATGCTCTCGCCCAATATGACGTAAATAGGTCATGAACTGATGAAATGAATGACGCATGCGCAGTGAATATACTACAATACTATGAATACACAATTTAATAAATAAACATCCTGTGACGGGTGTTGGTTTGTAGCTGAATAAAAAGTAAAAAAAAACCAAACAAAAAAAAACAAACCGTATACTGGAAAATGGTACAACGATTTCACACATCTACCAAGGCACATAATAGTTGATTTTGACTGGGTGCCTCTACCAGTAAGAATAATCGGTATTCATATCCCCAGGGAAGGACTACAATATATAATAAGGGCTGTAGTTGACGAGCAAAATTTATATCTGTGCTTTTTTGTTTTATATATTATGTGTATTTTAAGAAGGAACGCCGATGTAAATCAATCGCTATCTCCATTTGAATTATGACATCATAAAAATGACCTTTTGCTACCATTTCCCGTATTTTGACATAAAATGGGAATATCTTCTCGCAATTTTTCTTTTAAAAACATGTAGAACAGTTAGGACAAACTTTGTAATCACACCATAGATTTCTTTCTTTCATATTCATATTGTAGAAAATTGTGTTTGTTCAATGTTATCGCCAATGATTTCTGAAAGAAATGTTAATAAAAAAGAATGTTGAAAATTTAAGTAAAATTGAAAAAAAAGTGTCCTAATTCGATGCATGTAGTCAAAATGGCTGTAAATATCAGAGAAAATTATGTAAAACTCTATGAAACAATTTCTTTTTCGAAACAAAACAAGATAGGTTCTTCAAGAGCTTGCTGATAAGTTGATTGATTGTTGTTTTCCGCCACACTCAACAATTTTTCAGCTATCTGGTGGCGTCCAGTTTTTGTAGGGGAGAACCCAGATACAATGTACCCCGGAAGAGACCACCGACCTTCCAAAAGTAAACTGGCAAACTTTCTTACATATATTCTTACAAATATCGGCGCGAGCGAGAATCGAACCCTCGCCGACTAGAGGCGAGAGGCCTTGTGATTTTGAGTGCAATGCTCTAACCACTCGGCCACGTAGGTCCCGATATTTGAAGAAGCCAAAACTAGTCCATATGTGGATTTTTGCACACCAGAATATAGACTGAATGATATGATTATGGATGTTGCCTATCACAGGTTCTTTAAACCATTGCGGGTTTTGGATGATATTATTTCCGAATCTAGCTGCCTTCAACTCAAATTTACTAACAAAGGAATGAATGCCGTCAACATAAGCAACATTCTGCCTCATAAAAAAAGTTGAGTCTTGTATTCCAGAGTACTTCAAGTTCACGTCTACACCTTGTATTTCCTACAGATATACTTCCACTACTGCATCCAAACTTTTGAACTACAAACCTTTCAGTGCCTAGATATAGACCATCTTAAACTCAATCTCAAGTTCGTCGTCTTTTTTTAACTATTGTCCAGCTGGACATGTCATTACTGGTAATGTTGATATAGTTGAAAACGAAGATCTAAAATCACTTATTTTAAAAGGTTCTAAATTCAGAGAACCTCGATCTTTCAATTGGCGACAGAACTTCATCTCTATTATGAATTCTGTCGACGATTATGCCAGACGATGGGTTAAATCTGAAAAAGAACTTGATACCTTGTCAGAATGGGTACAAAGTATAGGAGAAATATTAAAACCCCGTATCAGACATGTCAGAACAAAAATACGTACTATCTATCCTTCTGTGTTTAGTAAATCAGAAGTGATGAAAGAGTTAGATAGGTTACACGAGGAATATGTTTTGGTTCCAGCTGACAAAGCTGGCAACAACATTGTATTTGTTTGTAAGGCTCATTATTACAACTGCATTATAAACGAAATTGGCATTAATTTCATATTTATGAATCGCAGGTAACTCCAACTCCAACTGCTCTTTCAAAAGGTAAAATTCTTCAAAATCAACAATCAATCAATCTTCAAATATCGTATTCAAAACTCTCAGTGGAACAGAGTAAAGTTTTATGCGAATATGATGTGGACCTAATTGTCTGTTAACGTAAGGTAAAAGCGAATCAAGTGTGACATCGTGTATAATAAGTCTTTTATATGAACGATGTCCATGGCTGCGTTTGCGTCTATGTGTATTTGGATTGATTGATTGATTGATTCGGGTTTTACGCCGTGTTGGCAATATTTCAGCCATTTTACGGCGAGTGTGTATTTGGAAAAAGCCCCACCACAGTTACGTTATTTTCTAGTGAACTAGTCAAATTTCCTACATTTGATATATTATCGTTGCATCCATATGGAAAAGCAGTTCCCAAAGTCTTAATCCAGTGATCTTCTCGTTGTCTACGGAAAGGGGTACTTAGAGTAGGATTGTTTGTATGATGGTATATTTTTCCCAGAATCCCGACCCTCATGGACAAGATGGAATGGTGTAGGGAATTAAAGTGTTTGTAGAGAAGTTGATTACCACCATTATTAATCTCATAAAACACATGTATTCAGACACTAAATATTGCTGCAAAGATGCGTCTAGATATAGTGAATCATGTGTGGCTATGCGGGGGGGGGGGGGGGGGGGGGGTTAGCAAGGTGATAACATTTCCCCTACTCTCTTTAATATATTTATTGATGATTTCTACTCACAATTTATGAATTTTGATACAAACCCACCTGAACTTCAAAATTCAAACTCAAGTTGGTCATTTATTCTTTGCAGATGATTTAATTATCCTTTTAATAACAAAAGAAGGCCTTCAAACATCGATAGACTGTGTTTCAAAGTATTGCACGAAAGAAAATTTACTGTTAACCTTGATAAAACTAATACAATGATTTTCGCAAATAAGAAATTCGACAGAGCTCATCATTGTTTTTATTATAATCACCTCATCTCACACATGAATATAGATATTTAGGAATTATTTTCAGTTGTAATGGTAAACTTAAATATGCAGCTAAACAACTAGCTGACCGTGCACGGATAAGCTTTTTACGCATCTAAACATTCCTTGCCCTTTTATGACAAATCATCCGTAAAAACTCCCCTAAAACTTTATTCTGCTCTTATTGTGCCTATCATTTTATATGGTTCCGAAATTTGCTAAAGCTTCAATATTAAAAATAACAATTGCGACGAACTACCTTAAGACAAAATACAGGATTTAATATTTAAAGACCTTATGAGTGTACAGAAGAAAGTTTCAGCCATTAAATATAAACTAGGATCATTCCTCCTTTGTTTTAAAGCTCTCCTCTCTATGGTTAAATTTTACAAGAGACTATAAAGGTATGATGATGAAAATGGTATTAAGAATCCAATACTTATGGCTGCTAAATTGGAAGGTGATAACCTTTATAATACTGGCATACAAGAAAATTGGCAGAGACAAATAAAAATGTTGAGAAATAAACTAAATCTTTCATCATTTGATATTGATGAAAACACATTTTACAGCTATTTGAAAAATTATTATATTGATAATGTTGACATGCAATTACAAAACACTGAATTCTCTAAACGTGGAAAATTACTATTTTACATTAAACTTGGGAAGACTATGGATTAAAAGACTATTTGAAATTTCCAGTTGTGAAAGTAGTACGCTCTAAATTAACAAAACTAAGAATATCTGCCCACCCTTTAGAAATTGAAACTGGAAAGTATTCCAAAGTGTCGTTTTTGTCACTTTTGTACAACCACTGTTGAAATTGAGTTGCATTTTTATGACTGCTTCACGTATCAAGATATAAGAAAGAAACCCTTTGAACATCTACATTTCAAATGATGGCAAAGGAAAGCCACCGTAAAGGACTGTGCATCCCTGTCCCTGTCATTGTAGTGCATGCCAGAAAACTATGTGGATTGTTGCATACATACAGTTTGACGTCACACACACACACACAGTTATATATATATATATATATATATATATATATATATATATATGTGTGTGTGTGTGTGTGTGTGTGTGTGTGTGTGTGTGTGTGTGTGCAAAGATGTAAAATTTATATATCATTATATATCTCATACTGTGTGACATGATTGTATGCCAACATGTTTGGCGAATCAATAAATTGAATTGAATGAAATAAAGTTGATAATTGAGCCCAAATTAATACAGACCATGTCCCCATTTTTGTTTACTACAGATACCTAGTTATTAAAATGTCTTTATTAAGTATTCATCTTTCATCACCATATATACACTGATTACATCGTCCCGTCATATACACAGCATGACAGTGAGGCTTGAAGTGGCTTTTCGATTGTCTCAGTGAAGACTGAAAATGTACTTGTGTATTATCATTATACTTTACACTCGTAGTTCTCACATTACGTCCTTGTTGAATTGTGCATGTTATGATCCAGTCAATATGAAAACTCGTAACATAATATTGTATCATGTAACTTAATATTATAAAATAATTACTGAAATAGTATTTATTTTAAATATTGTTTCGTAACTGAGAATTTCCTGTCATCATTCCGTGACAGCGCCTGTGAATTTCAAAAGGGTGAGTGGAGAGTCATTCGAAATGGACAGGCTGAAGAATTTCAAACGGGACAAAGAATCATGTTGTCTTACAAGCAAGCCTAGCTAACTGTGATGTTCTCTATTTACTATAAAAGTAATAACAATAACATAATTGCTAAAATACTGAGCTAGCCTAACCTTTCTGATGTCTTCTTCTGTCGCGGTAATTTAGTAGCAGAGCACTCGCTTCGTGACCGGAAGGTTGCGAGTTCAAGGCCCGGTCATGCCATGGCCGTCTCAAACCATGAACATAAATAAAGGTAGTGACTGCTCCTTCGCCAAACGCTCAAACGACAACTCAACGTTTTTCTGAGAACTTTAATACACTGAACGAAATCAAACGGGTTTTAGAGCCAAATACTGTACATTTGATAATATATTTGTACTATATTCACTTATTGAATTGTGCTTTCTGTCTAAAAGGAAACTTTTTGTTCATTCATAGATTTTAAACATGCTTTTGACAGTGTTTGGAGAGCAGGTCTATGGCGTAATTATTGCAGTACACAGGCAAATGTCTTAAGGTTATTGTAAATATGTACAATGGTTCTAAATCAAGAATAGCTTTACATAATACTTAAATTATTTTCCATGTACAGTTGGTGTAAAACACGGGGAAAGTTTATCTCCTCTTCTTTTAGCTTTGTTTTTTAATGATCTTGAAAATTACTTTATTAGTTGTAATGCTGAAAGGGTTACGCATATGCCTGAAGAAGTGGAGAATAAATGTTTTTAAAAGTAATGATTATACTCTACGCTGATGATACAGTACTAATGTCAGACTTAAAAGAAGATTTACAACATCAGCTAAGATTGCCTTTTCAGATACTGTCAACAGCGGAAACTTACCGTATATGCTGACAAAACAAAAATTATATTTTCAAAGGGCAGATTATCAAACAACTATCATTTTTCTATGACGGTATTGAGTTAGATATTATTAAATATTTCAAGTACCTGGATGTTTCCTTCGCCAGATCCAGATGTTTTTATGAAACCAAACAATTTTTAACCAAAAAAGCAACGAAAGCTATATGCAGTGCCTTTAAAACAGCGCGACATTTAATTTATCAATCACTGATCAATTGCATTTGTTTGATAAAATTATTGTACCTATGTTGTTATATGGATACGAAATATGAGGCGTTGGTAATAATGATGTAACTGAAAAAGTGCATGCAAATTTTGCAAAATTTTGTTGAAGTAAAATATGCCAAATATACTGCTCAAAACAATTGAAAGGCCACTTGGAAATTCTCTCGCTATTTCACAACAAAACGCAAACAGCCAAAAACAATGCTTTAGAACTTTACTTCAGCCATTAATGAAAACAGCAACGAGGTAGATGACTGACAAAATTGGTTTAAACAGCATGTAAACATCATGTAATATACACAACCCATCCTTTTAAAAGTCAGAACGGTTTGAATACACGAAAACAAAGTCAGTAACGTGTGTGTCCGCCATTAGCGTCGATGCACGCGATGCATCTTTGCCTCATGGATAGAGTCAATGTCCTCAGAGTCATCTGGGGTATTGCTTGCCACTCCTGGTCAAGGAACTGGAACAGTTGGTTGAAGTCAACTGGCGGAGGGTGATTTCCCCGAACTCGACGACCCAGCACGTCCCACAGGTGCTCGATGGGATTGAGGTCGGATGAGCACGCTGGCCAGTCCACGTGGATGACTTGCCACTGCTGCAGCAAGTCGTTGACGACTCGAGCCCTATGGGGTCTGGCGTTGTCGTCTTGAAGTATAGCACCGCGTCCCATAGCTCGCATCGCTGGCAGCACAAGAGGCTGCAGGATGTTATCCCTGTAGCCGACACCAGTCAGGTGGCCTTGCACTCGATGCAGGTGTGTTCTGTGATTCAATGCTATTCCTCCCCACACCATGATGGACCCTCCGCCATAGCGATCACGCTCGCTAACAGTCGCATCTGCATAGCGTTCTCCTTGCCGCCGCCAGACGCGAGTCCTGCCGTCATGAAATGACATTGAGAAGCGGGACTCATCGGTGAACAATACTGAAGCCCACTGATGCCTGGTCCATGACAAGAGACGCCGGGCCCAAGCCAGGCGAGTAGCGCGGTGAGCTGGCGTCAGTACAAGACTGACGGCGGGTCGTCTTGAGAGCAGGTTAGCCTCTCTCAGCCGGTTCCGAATCGTCTGGTCACTGACGTTGCCGGCTGCTCGCAGTTGCCCCCTGAGTGTGTTGGCGGTGGCTGTTCTTTGCCGTAGAGCCGACAGGACCACAAACCTGTCCTGCTGCCTGGAAGTTGACCTCGGGCGTCCTGGTCGTCTTCGCTCAGCAACACTTCCTGTCTGGTCTCTCAAGGTCTGAATGACTGAATGAGCCACTGCCAGTCGACGACCAACTTCTCGCACCCCCACGCCCTCCTGAAGCCACGCAATTGCCCGTCCTTGGTCAACATGACTCAGTCGTTGTCTCCGAGGCATGGTTGCAAAAGTGCCATAAACACAGACATTAAATACCCACCAGTCTATCAAAACTGAGTGAACTGTGTTCAGAAAAGACATGGGTTGCACGTGCATTGCAGCTTTTCCGCACATCAGATGTGCTGTGTTGCTCAGACCTGTTTAATTTGCACCCTTTCTTTTCGTGCGGTATGTGCACATTTCAGTTCACCGCTGTGATGTGCATGAAACAGACTGAGTTGATTTCTGATCAAATTCAAGTTGACTGTTCAAGCATGTAACAAAATTCGGTAAGTTTGGGTGGGTGAAGTGTCGTGTTATTTGAAAACACAAAGTCAAAGAAAACAATACAAAAAGTGAAGGTGGCCTTTGAATTGTTTTGAGCAGTATATTATGATATTTGGTGAATTGGGCAAATATTCACTAGATATCCATATTAAAACAATTAAAAATTGTGAATGGCAAAGAAACAAAATTGCCATACATATTTTACCAGCTCATATACAGAAAACAATTAGATGTTATCGAAACAAAATGGATTAAAAATGTTAAAACTATTTAAGATCATTGTGGCTTAAGTAATATATGGATTTCTCAAAATGTATAAAGCAAAAGATGGCTTTAAGCTCTCTAAAACAAAAATGATATGATAAATTTCAGCAGTAATGGTTATCAGATTGTAACAATAGCAGCAAAAGATGAAATTTACAACTTGTTCACAAATTTTGTTTTGTTTGTTTGTTTATTTTACGTCCCGTCGAGAATTTTTCACTCATATTGAGACGTCACCAGCCGTAGGTGCAGTACCACAAATTCAGACCTCTGCTTAGCGCTCAGGGACGTAGCAGTGAGGGTTCTTTAACGTGCCAACGCCTACCGTGACCTCCGGTTTTAAGATCATATCCGAAAGACTCGTGATTGTCACTTCTAAATGCCGAGCGTTTGGCGAAGGAGCAATCACTACCTATTTTTCGTCTTAGGTTTGACGCGGCCGTGGCACGAGCGGTGCTCGAACTCACGATCTCCCGGTTACGAAGCGAACGCTCTAACCACTGAGCTACCGCACAAAGTTTGAATTTAAATGTTAAAATTATATTTTGTCAAATTTGGATATTCAGAATAAACGTAAAATTGCAAGATTCAGAACGACAAATCACCGCTTTCCAATAGAAACTGGAAGATGGCCTGGTATCCCTACTACCCTAGAAAATGCATTCTGTGTAAATCTGATACGGGCGATGAATTTCATTATGTTTTGTTGTGCAATTTTTTAAAAGACTTTCGAAAATGTACTTACCACAAACAATTCAACGCTGACCAAATACTATGAATTTTATTTTCTACCAAGAATTTCAAATTGTTATTACACTTGTCGAAATTTATTGATGTTATAAACAAGGTGTCCAACCCTCCAAGTTGATTTGTCAATACTGTAATCTCCGTGGATGTATATGTACCTCAACACGCATGTATTTTCAATTTATTGTGACGTCTCAATATGACTGAAAAATTCTTGATGGGACGTAAAACAAACAGCTCAAGTATTCTCGACAGAGTCTTGCTGTATGTTTTACACAATTACATGTTCCTGCTTTGTACCAGAATCTATGACCTTTAACCCCCACTCTACCCCCGTTTCATTTGAAATACTTTATCAATACAGTAGAAATATATGAGAAACATGCATAAAAGCAAACCAATGAACTTCCCAGCATCATTCGTGTTTTTCACCATTTTGCACTATGGCGAACTGTATGCTCGCGAATCTTAATGTTACTTTAGAGATAAAACTGCCCACTCCGTAATAATGGAAATAGAAAATAATAGTTTGTGAATTTCATAAAACATGCCAAGTCAATTCTTGACATTTTCTCCTCCACTTCAAAATCTATAATAACACAATATTATCACATAAAATAATTTACTGTCTGATTAACATATGGCTCCAAAATATTTCCAAAACGAGTGGATACTATAAATAGCAAAAATTGCACCTTCAGTGATCGTATGATATAATGAGCACAACTCACTGATCACAGATAAAAATAATAATTATAACAGTAAACAATCAACTACAATTTCCATCAAGGAAACTACGTAAGAAATAACATCTTGAATGTATAGATGTATTAACCATTATAATAATTATAACACAATTAGAAAAACAGCGATATTTATCAAAATATGTATTTCAATACTAATACCATGCTTGTATTGTAACAATTAAACAGGCTTATCAATCTGATGAACTCTCAATCTGTCTATCATTCGATTCATATTAATGTCACAGGTACAATGTATATACATTTATTTCACACTGTTAAAATAATATATCTTGAGCGTTTACAAATACACGTCTTTAAATTGGTATGCGTGTGATGCGTGTGTGTGTGTGTGTGTGATGCGTGTGTGATGCGTGTGTGTGATGCGTGTGTGTGTGTGATGCGTGTGTGTGTGTGTGATGCGTGTGTGTGTGTGTGATGCGTGTGTGTGATGCGTGTGTGTGTGTGTGTGTGTGTACAGTGTCAGACGGGGACATTTGTGTCTTTACACACCTTACAACTGGGGACGTCCCCGGTTGGCAACGTCTCCTAAAAATGCTTAATTCGGGATCAGCATCCTAAAATTACCAGCCGAGGTAAAAAAAAAACCCAACAAAAACAAAAACAAAAAAAAAACAACAAAAAAAAAAACATTGAACCCGATGAAGGAAAGTCCCCAGTTTGGCAAGATAAATCGCGTGTGCGAGTGTGAACTTTTTACCATCCTCGGTAAACCGATTATGGGCTTTACACACGTGTCATCGTTTGTATAGTGAAAAAAAACATATCACGTGATTTCAAAAACACGATATATACCAAAAAGTTTGTCGACATCTCAGTGAGACGAACAATAACACCCAATGTAAAGGTCTAAGTAGAAAAATATTTTTCTTTACCCAAAAACCAATTTTATTGACTCCACAGTCACATTTTCAGGGGGAGAAATCTTTATTATACATCTGACTATATATTTTTCTTCATCTCCAACAAGACAAAGAAATTGCTATATTTAGTAATAAATAAAGGTTTCAGACTAAATTTAATGATTTTTATTTGTCCGCCTAGGAAATTAATAGCTTTTATGCAATGAATTTTTTATTGATTGAGTTTTACTAATGTGCTTTATACCATTTTCTTTGTCTCTACGAGACAAAGGACAAGTTGCAATTGGATTCTATCTAGGATGGAAAGTAAAAATTTTATTTCCACAAACAATATCAACAAAAAAAGCTCACAATCTGGACAGATAGCGTGGACAATTTTCACTGAGTAATAATGTATATTTTTTTACTCTGATTTTCTTATGTTTATTACCATGTATTAATGTTTTTATACCAAAAGTTTTCTCTTAACGAGACAATTAACACCAAGAAAAAATTTCCAGCTAGAGCAATAAATTTGTTACACCTGAAAAACAAATTTATTGACTCACTTTAAAATGACAAAGTCCAGAATTACATTTTCAGGGGAGAAATCTTTATTATACATGCTTCAAGAAATCTTATTATTTATATTCCCTTGTCTAAACAAGACAAAAAAAAATGCTATAAGCATTTAAATATATAACTAATAAAAATTTCAGAGTTGATTTAGTTACCTTTTATTACCTGTCTAGGAAATGAATAGCTTTTAAACCTTGAAATTTTCATGGATTGAGCTATGTTACTGTGCTCGATACATTTTTCTTTGTCTTAATGAGACAGAGAATGGTGCATTTGAATTTTTTCTAGGATGAAAAATAAAAATTTTATTCCAAAACAACTGTCAGTGTGGACTTTGACATTTTTGGCACCCAGTAATGATGATAAGAAATGCTCTTTGGCTCTTTTTACTTATTGTAAGGTATCACTGGTTTATACCAAAATTTGTCTCTCAATGAAACAAATAAAATGACACATGAACAAACCTAAAGGTAGAACAATAAAATGTCTAGACCTGAAAAACAAATTTCTTGGCTTGCTTTAAACTGACTATGTACAAAATCACATTTTCAGGGGAGAAATCTTTATTATACCTGATACAAGAAATATTATTTGTTTTTCCTTGTCTCGACAAGAGAAGGAAATTGCTATAACATCTTTTAAATGTGTAATAAAGAAAAATTTCAGAGTTGAGTTAGTTAAATTATATTTATCTGCCTATGTAAAAGCATGCACAAGTTCTCAGATGCAGGCACATAAAACTGAGAGGAGGTGGTAACGTTTTATCAACAAACATTATCCGTTATCTTGATACACAAATAAAGATATGTTGAGTGACCCCCCCCCCCCCCCCCTTTTCTTTTCTTTTTTTTTTTTAGTAGTAATGGACAAAAAGAATGCAATTTAAGTGCTTGGAGTTAGAAATAGAAAACAAGATTTAACAGCATATTAAATAATTTTCAATTTCCTCCTGAATTATTTTTTGTGCAGGGTTGATTAAAATATTTATGCTTAGACATTTACAAGGATCACCATTTTCGTTTTAAAAGCAATTGTACTGTGTCTCCGTTAGGACAAAAATGTGTGATTATCAATGAATTAATATGTACACGTTTGCAATGTAAAATGTGTGTGACTCAAGACTAGAACAATCGATACATTCTACTAAAATTGATGATAAGAAACTGTTTGGAAATGCATTTTTGGACTCTGCTGTAGCATAGAATACATTTACAATGACCAACATTTTCATTTTTTAAGGCAATTATTATTGTGTCCCCGTTTGGACAAAATTATTTACTAAAAATGTGTGAATATTAATGAGTGTAAATCATGTCCCCGTTTGCATTGTAAAAAGTGTGTGACTTAAAATTAAGAAAATCAGTATATTCTACTAACATTAGTGATAAAAAATCATTCCAAAATGCATTTTTAAATTCTGCTGTAGTATAGAATGAAAAATAAAGTTCCCGGTTTGACACGGTACACATGAATGTGTGTGTGTGTGTGTGTGAAAGAAATGATGAAACGGATATTCTATACTCTTGTTCTAACTCAAAGTTGAAATGATTAAAAATGAATTTAAAATTGTAGTAAAAATAGATGTAAATAATAATACATGCATGATTTAATAAATATGATTTATCTAAACCTTCCTGTATATAAATTATGCACCAAAATAAAAAAAATTATAAAAGTGTAATATAAACTGATTTAAAACTAACACACTGAGGAATGGCCTTTCAAACATCACTTGTAGTGACTGGTTCGTGTATGATAGCTTCATAACCTTGCCTCGTTTTTGTTTTTCCCTTGTCAAAAGTTTTCCAGAGACCATAAACGACGACAACTATTACCTGAAAACAAAAATTCATATTTGGTTTTACATCCAGAAACCTATCTTTCATTTGTATTTTGTTTTATTTGAAATACTCGTTAGGTGATTAAACGGAGATTCAATATGGATCCCTGGGGCCACACTGCTCACCTGTACTACCTTGTTCAGACAGTTTCTGGACATTAAATTACTACCTGCTCAACAATAAGCCAGGCCATGCCATTTGATCACTACATATCTCCAAGTCCTTGAATATTACTATCACCAACTGTAATAATTATACTGCTGTTGGAAAGATTCTATAAAATCCCAGAGCAGTCTTGAATCTTTAGATTTCTACTGTAACTCAACTATAGGAGTATGCCATGGAAACAGAATTTAGTTTAAATAAAATAATTTACATATTCATCATATTCATACTCATACAGTAATATTACAGTGTATATCTTTAATCTCAATGCAGGTGATAATGGAATATTGCATCATAAATATGGGAAGACAGTGGAGAAGATGGTCATCCCATTTGTCAAACAGCAGAGTTGTGAGTTTACCATTAATGTCTATGTTTAATAAAATATCCAAATATGATGCAGAAATGGAAGACTATTTAGTCTTTCATTTCGAGTTCACAGAGATATATCAATCCAAATATGAAGGAAAATGAGTATTGTTACTAAATAAAACTTTGAACCCAAATCCTGTTGGGCCTCATCCTGGCCTTGGGGCACATTGTTTAAACAATCTTGGAAAATCAATTTTATAATGAAGTTTTGATACAAATCTTGACTTTTCTGGTGCAGTTCTTGGTATTATTTTAAAAACAAACAAACAAAATATTTTTATATTAAATATCTCCTTTAGAAAGAATACCTTTCATTTTGTAAAACTAATAATAAACCCCTTGTACCTAAGTACCGTTTGACAAGTTTGGTTGACATTGGAACAGTGGTTCTGGGAATAAGTTGAAAATATAAAAAGTTTACAACAGTCACAACAACAACAAATTTTGATCTGAAAATTTCCCTTGAGCTTCAATACTTCTAAAGGAATTGAAAATACATATACTCGTACATTACACAATTACTGGATTAAATATTTAAAACCTTGATTTTTATTTATTTATATTTTTTTTTTTGTGATTACTTTTTCATGCAGATTTTTAACAGACTTACTGATGTTGCTATGAATCCTGAACAACCTGTAGCTGACCAATTAAACCCAAATTTGTCTACAAGAACACCTCCAACAGTGGGGCCTAAGAATGCCCTGAAAATAGATCACCAATTCAGTACCATTCAATATTAATGGCACTTATGTAACTCGTCTCCTTTATCTTCCGTAAACAAAATGTAACGTACAAATGAAACAAGCAGAAAATATACTGAAGCTGTAAATACCCAAGAGAGAAAGCAGAATTGAAGAAGCCAGAAACAATCCCATTTGTGTCCATGTTTTCTTCCATTCCAAGATCTCTGTCAACAAAAAATGCATGTTGTATGGTGTCACCTCCAGAGACAGACACAGTACTTATATATAGCATGGTCTTACTTTGCTGATTGTAACAGGCCTTGGAAAGTTGGGATGAGTGCACATCCTAAGCCCAGTCCCATCAGTGCCAGAGACAAAATGACAGACCAGAGTTCACTATTTAAGAAAATCAAAGAAATATCTTATAAAATATCTTAAAACTATCAAGAAGAGAGTTAAAGAATCAAACATACTTTGTGTGAAGTAGATATTGAGCAACAATATTCTGAAAAGACTTTGAAATCATTATTGCAAAATTTGGGAAAATATTTCTGGGTAAAGAGAAGAAACTGTTTTCTAGTAAGACTATGCATTTTGAGTACACAAAATGTTATAAACACATTGGTATCAAAATATAGGTAGGACACAGATATACTTACAAAGGTAACTGCGGAATCAAAGGTGTGGGTCCCATCAATAAGAAGGAAATCGCTGCTACAAAACCTCCTGCTGCCATCATGATCTTCACACAACCCTGAACAGAGACAAATATTATGTAATAATGCTCTACAATATATATCTGTGTATGTATAACTGACTGTAAATGAGACATGAGGTTCATGGGCCTACAAATCCTCACCTGAGGGCATTTGCACAATTGGCATACAGGATTATATGACAATCAATTTCAAGTTGTTTTTGGAAATTCTGTCATATCTCAAATTAATTTCAAAGTGATAAAGTTTTGTTGAATACTGAAAGTATTTTTACAAGAATTTTTACATGAAAAGGTGAATATAACAAACAGTGGTCAATACCATAACTCCTGTAAGAAAAATAAAAAATAAAGAATTGGGCAAACACGGACCCCTGGATATAGCAGAGGTGGAATCAGGTGCCTAGGAGGAGTAAGCATCACCTGTCAACAGGTCAAGTCCACTGTTAGCCCTATATCTTGATCAGTTAAATGGACTAATCTGTAGTTCAGGTGCATGAGAGGAGTAAGCATACCTTTTTGACCAGTCACACCCACCATAAGCCCTATATCATGATCAGGTGAATGGAGTAATCTGAGATATTTATTTGTTTTATCAGCTAGGGCCATATAATTGTTAGTATTGATAAGTAGCTTAAAGATGATTATCAATATTGATAAGATAATGTGTATTCCTTGTGACTCTACCTCCTTTCTATATTGCATGTTGAAAAATATTTAAATGGACAGATGAAATATCAAAGCTCTATCTCAAGAGACTTAACAAAATGCTAAAGTAGGTCACATATAACCATCAATGTGACATATAAAAGTCCTTATACTTCAAAGATTCAAGCTTTTATGCAATAATCAAACAAGAGGTCCACAGGCCTTAACAGTCACTGAGTACCATAGCCCACACACAGACCTATCAGGGAGTCTCATATTTGCATTTAAGCCTCTTTCTGGAGCCTTTTGTTCACAGCTTTATGATATTTCTAAATATGCATACAGTTCCCATTCACTTACAGTAGAAGGAAAGATGAAATCTGAAGCATTTAAATCAGCCCATATTTCCCTGACCTGCAAGGTGCAATGAATTTCACAATTTTGGTAAAGGGCTTCATGGACATAATAACCATGTATTTAATTTTTCTCCTACATGGTGGAAGTAGAGAAGATTTTTAAACTTTCACTTTTTTAGTAGTTTTGGCCCAACCATGTTTTACATTTGAAAACTATATACCAAGTTTGGCCCCACCCTGGGGTCAGAACTTCTACTCTGGGATTATGAAATTTACAATTTTGGTAAAAGCCTCTGCCAGTTTTGGCCTTGCCCCTACCACTCCAGGGGGCAGGAGTCCTGAAATTTACAATATCTGTCTGCCTTGTCCACAAAATTCTTCATACAAAATCTGAAAAGAATTGAAATGGTAGTTGTCAAGAAGAAGTTAAACATGTTCAATTGTTCACACATTTAATCAATGACCATATTGGCCCCACCCTCACACCAAAAGCCCTACCCTACAATGGGGACCATGAAATTACAACTTTGGTAAAGGGCTATCTCTGCTCTATCTAAATATCCATTTCGTTTCAATTTGGTATCAACATCATTAAAGAAAATGTTTTATCCATAAATACCATATTCCAAGTTGGGCCCTGCCCTGGGGTCAGAACCTCTATCCTGCAGTTCATGTAATTTACAATTTTGGTAGAGGTTTTCCAGCTCTACATTATGAATTATTTAGTTTTTCTTACAAATGTGCAATTACAGAGAAAAAGATATTGAAAAGTGGTAACGTTTTGGCAGTTTTAGCCCCACCCCTAGGGCCCCAAGGGGAGGGGGGGGGGGAACAGGAGACCAAATTTGAAAAGAATTACAATGGTAGTTGTCAAGAAGTTAAAATTGTTCAATTCTTAATGCATGGTGAATGACGCACGATGATGGACATAAACCAATCCCAAATGGTTGGTCAAACATCAAAGTTATGTCCAAGGTAATAAATTTTGATGCCAATAAGAAGAGTTTCAACAACAATTCTAAATGTCTTTTGAATTCTTGATAATTAATTGATAATTAAGTCAAAAGTCAATCAATGTCACAAGGTTAAATGCACTGGCGTCTTTGGATAGGCTTGTTAAATAAAATAAACAAATGAAATAGAAAAGCCATACCTCCAGAGACTCTAAAATTCTTGGCAAAGATGATATTTCTTTTAAAAATACATGACGGTCAAACCTTAATGTCAAGGTCACAAAGTCAATATCAGCATAAAAAGAAAGGTAGAGTCCCAAGTAATACGAGGAAATTCTCATCGAGACATAAAAAACTAACCAACCTTTTTGTCAACAATATATCCATACAAAGGAGCAGTAAAGCTGTATATTCCACCACCTATCAGAAACATCAGTCCAATCAATGCTGTCTTTCCTTTCAACTAGAATTTACAATAAGGTCATAAATAAAATGATTCAGGAGAATGGCATATATATATATATATATATATATTCATCATGGAAAGGGATTCTATTAAAACTCTAACCTCTGGTAGTTTATCAACATGTAAAGCTAAGGTTGGATCAAGAAAGCCTAGAGCAAAACTCCCGGATACTAAACATAAGGCAATGGACCACGTAAATGGATTCCTCAGCAGGTAAAGTAGGGATTTGGATCTTGTTCTAGAACAAGAATCTGAAAGTACACTTTACAATTTCATTCATGACAGTTTTATGTTGATCAATGTTGTTCATTAGGTGGTAAACCATATGGCTGTCAACATTTCACTGGAGAACAATATCATATTAGTTTTCAATAATTCTGCGCTTTCATATTGGCAAAGATTCAACAAATTAGTAAAAATAGAACACTGTGTTAACATCCATGTTTGTTCAAGGTGACCACATTTGAGTTTTCCAATATCACACCAAACATATTTGGGAATATGCCAATTGATACAGTCTTTTGTCCAGTTCACAGATCATGGCCAAGTTCCAAATCACTTTGTAATTATTATTTAAAAACACTAAATTATTGAAAGATTTATGCTTTAAAAGGTATATCAGGTTAAAAAATGATTACTGAGGGATACAAAACTGTGGTAATTTTTATCCAATCCAGTTTCATCACTTGTCAAACTTCTTTTATACATAAGGACTTCCACATCGTGGTCAATGATGTGCTTACTAGGAAAAAAAAAATTGCTAGAGGAAATATTTGTTTGTAGCTAAAGTATAGCCACATTTCTTGGCACAAAACATAAATGCATTAATTGATATATCTTTCAGCAGTAGCATCAATAAATATTGCTTCAGTGAGTGTATTATTGTAGTCAAGATGCCTTACCAAAGAAACACCATCAGCTGGTCCACTTCTGGATCAGTCGTGTCAGATGCTGTCTTATGTGTCATGTTGAGCTTTGTTTTATACTTTGAGCCATATTTTAATTCATATTAAAGGCACTCTTGGATTATAAAAGTAGTGTCAAATATAATAAACACACATTTTTTTTATGAACACTACAAAATATAATTTTTTTTCCTGATCATAAGTGGATAATGTGATCCAGAACTGCACAAACAACTGTATGATTGGTTTATAATTTATCAGTTTTATGGCATCCAATGAAAACCTGTCTCCAATCCATTTGAAAAAGGTCTTGCACTACAGATGTAAAGAATGATGGCTGATCAAGATTGTTTGGTAAGCTGAAGTAGCCAGTCTATTCAGTGATATAATAAATGAAATCTCACATCTTTAATCACTTTATACTTGGTCTTGCAATCTAGCTGGAATCATAGATTGGCTGACCAACTAGCATTTCATGGGCTCTAGTACCCAGTTTAATATTTTAAATTATTCAATAATGCAATAAAGCATTTTCTTGGTCAATACAATGCTTTACATTCCTTCTAAATACTATATTCACCAAGACAGAGAACTCAGTGAATATCATACTTTGAGGGTAGCTAAAGCATCATATTAACTTAGAAAATGTCAATAATTGTACAATATCACCAATACCCTTTGAAAGCTAGAATCTTAATAAAAGAGAAGCATAGCATGACCTTCATCATGCCAATGTCACAGGTATCAAAGTACACGTCACGTCTGTGGTTGTGAAACAATCGAAAAAATAATGTGTTACAATATTGAGGAGCAGAAACAGAACTTTAAATTAACAAGAATTCTGCAATAGAGAGTACTAAATGTAATCCTGTACTGAACTTGACCTTTGGATCCCAAAATCAATAGTGTTCTACCTCTCTTGATATCAGAGCTACATGTACATGTGAAGTATCAAATCAGTCAAACAAAAAATGACTGGCCTGTAGAGTGTCTAAAAGCTCAGTGTTACACACGTGTACTCACCCACACATGTGTACTCACCCACACACGTGTACTCACCCACACACGTGTACTCGCCCACACACGTGTACTCACCCACACATGTGTACTCACCCACACACGTGTACTCACCCACACACATGTACTCACCCACACATGTGTATTCACCTACACACATGTACTCACCCACACATGTGTATTCACCCACACACATGTACTCACCCACAAATGTGTATTCACCCACACACGTGTACTCGCCCACACATGTGTACTCATCCACACATGTGTACTCACCTACACATGTGTACTCACCTACACACCTGTGTACTCACCCACACACATGTACTCACCCACACATGTGTATTCACCCACACAAATGTACTCACCCACACATGTGTATTCACCCACACACATGTACTCACCCACACACATGTACTCACCCACAAATGTGTATTCACCCACACACATGTACTCACCCACACATGTGTATTCACCCACACACATGTACTCACCCACACATGTGTATTCACCCACACATGTGTACTCACCTACACACGGCCCAGCCCACTGATATATCCCATCATGCAGTGAATTGCGGGGAATAATACAATTAAAAGTATAGCGTAAAGACGATAATCTACAAGTCAGAGATTCAGGGCACAGACTCACAAACTAAATTAAACCCCTGGGTGCAACAACATAAATCAGAATTGAGACATTTTTCATAAAATTTCTATTTCAACTTTCAATAATTATTTGGTTTATATTTTTTATATATATATATATATACTATGCCAGATAATTCTCTTTCTTCTGATGAACGTTGATTAATTTGTAACTGTGAAATGCGTGACATATTTTTCATACAATTTTTATATTTGCACTTATTGACCCCAAATCACCGGGCTGAATTGTTCTTATCAAGACCTCCAATTTAATATCACATGATACCGTTCAGAAAACTTTTTCATTTGAAGTCAATGACCCTGAACAACCACCAGGCTGAACTCTACTTGTCAAGACTTTCAATTTGATAGGTTGCATGATACTTTTTGGAAAACACCTTTTTCTGGACCTGTAGTTCCTCAGAAAATTGTTACAGATGATGGACATATTTGAAAAGAGAAGGTTGAAACTCATAGTAAGTCTTTGACTTAGGAAAGTTAGATCGGTGACAGCCATGTGACAGATGCCTGACAAATTGATCTGAAAAGCTCACTCTGATGAGCTTAAAAATACAAATGAACTTACCATCGATCTGCCCTATCATGAAATATCCAGCTGCCCCATTAACTACTGTTATAGAACCAACCACAAAGAAGGGTAACTCAAACCCACCTAGCTGAAAAGTAATCACACAATTAGTATCAAAAGTAATCACACAATTAGTATCAAAAGTAATCACACAATTAGTATCAAAAGTAATCACACAATTAGTATCAAAAGCTATTTCTACTTCCTCTCTTATTAGGCAAGCTGAACTAAAGCTGACTATAAAAAAGACTTTACAACAGCGATGTTATTACGATTTCAACAATTTTAGACAGAATTTATTCAAAAGTTCCTAAATGAGAAGAAAAATATATCTTGCCCTCAACTAAACATTTAGATATATTGAAGATGTTTTATCTATTAATAATAATCATTTTCATTCAAATGTCAATTCGATATATCCCAGTGAACTCGAAATAAAAGACAACAGAGTCCTCCACATTTGCTTCGTACTTAGATATTTTACTGAAAATAGACATTAATGTCTAACTTACAACTCAACTTGATGACAAACCGGATGATTTCAACTTCTCCATTGGCAACTTCCCATTTATATGTAGAGCAATATTCCATTCTCACTAGCATATGGTGTTTATATCACTCAACGGATTCAAATCATGACCAAGGGTCAATTTTGGGTGTCAAAAATTGACCCCAGTAATTATTCTATGGGGGTCCTTATTCTTCTTTACACAGGCAGTACAAAGTCCCCTACCAGTAGGATAATTCAGTCAAAAGTTGGACAAGCATAACGAAATTCAAACTTGATTTATAACTATCCAAGACAAAGCCACATATCAAATTTCAATTGAATATCTTCATATAAAACAGAGAAAGGTCCAGAAAAGTGATTCTTGCAATACATCAAGGGGCATAATTCAGTCGAAAGTAAGTCAAGCATAACAAAACTCAAACTTGATCTGCAAATATGCAAGACAAAAACATCTATAAAATTTCAGCTGAATATCTCATCCAATGTGGAGAAAAGTCTGAAAAACCTCAAGCATTCATCAAGGGGCATAATTCACTCAAACATAAGTCAAGCATAATGAAACTGACTTATCTGTAACTATCCAACACAAAATCATTTATAAAATTTCAGTTGAATATCTTCATCCAATGCAGGGAAAAGTCAGGAAAACCTCAACTGGAATGACAGACGAATGGACAGACCGTGGATAAACTGATAGTTTGCTCCAGCAAAGCCAGTAGAGGACTAATAAAGCAGAACCTTCATATGATAAAAAGGCTTACTTAGAACAAATAACATTGGATATTTTATTTCCTCAGATCTGAGTGCTCATTTTACAATATTTTTTGAATTGTTGCACCTTTTATGTTTTCAAATAGCTGACTCTGAATATGACTCCATAGATTTTTCTCTGGAAGAATATCTTAACCTTGCCGAACATTCAACCTTCATGTTGCCAGATAAAGACCACTGCCCACAGCTACCTGATGAAGACCACTGCCTACCGTTACCTAATAAAAAGCACTGCCCAAACTGGCATAGTACCAGAGAGAGCAATGCCCACAGTACCTGATCAAGACCGCTCTCCATAGTTACCTGATAAAGACCACAGTTACCTGATAAAGACCATAGTTACCTGATAAAGACCACAGTTACCTGATAAAGACCATAGTTACCTGATAAAGACCATAGTTACCTGATAAAGACCATAGTTACCTGATAAAGACCACAGTTACCTGATAAAGACCATAGTTACCTGATAAAGACCATAGTTACCTGATAAATACCATAGTTACCTGATAAAGACCATAGTTACCTGATAAAGACCACTGTACACAGTTACCTGATAGAGACCACTGCCCACAGTTACCTGATAGAGACCATAGTTCATAGTTACCTGATAAAGAGCACCACCTACAGCTGGTCCAGCTATGAGACCTAGTCCACTGAATGTCTCTAACACACCCTAAGTAGAAACAATGAAGACTCAATCAAGTGAAGACATAAGACATTATAAATATTCACTAACTTTATACATATGCATGTACTTATGTATATTCATACTCCTACTTACAAACATAGTTGCTACATTATTAGGAAACACAGTGGCAATAATGGCAAAACTGGCTGTTACAAACATTGAACATCCAATAGCTTCAATTGTTCGACACAGAAAACACATGACAATGTATGTGGTCCCATTTGGAGTTCTGTCTAACACTCTAAAAGAAATGGAAATTGCATGAAACAATTGACGTCATAATTCTGTGGTTTATGATGCTCTGCTTTGTGTATCATTACATGTATTGCATATCTTACTGGGCAACAAATGATACAACTTCTACATCATTAGCAGAGGATATTACTTGTGAATGATAGAATTATAAAGATGGATACAATTTCATTTATTACTGCTACATCACCTACAGTTTACTATATGTACCAGAACAATTTAAACATGTCCATATACCAGAATAATGTATACATGTCAATATGCCAAATGTATAAACAGGACAAACACATCCTCATAAACATGTTACAATCATACCTATACAATCACATCCAATTCAAATAAATATGATACACATAACTAAAGAGTAAAGATAACTGAGTAGTTTAAACATGACAAACCAACCCAGTAAGTGCAAACATACCCAAATAGTATGGCACATATTCCTCCAATCATGGTTCCTGAGAGAAACATGAACTTTGATCCTATTTTTGTTATCTGTTAAAAAGAATGATTCTATTGAAATCACTGTAACACTGACCGTGTTTAGTACTTTGATTCTGATAGTAAACACACAGTATTACATATATTTAAGAAATGTCTTTCCGTTATTTATAGTACATGATATGATATACTTTGAGTTTCTTCACACCAGCTTATTGGACTGGTTATGATAGCGCTGTGGGTAGAGTGTTCACTTCGTAACCGGGAGGTCATGAGTTCAAGCCCCACTTGTGCCATGACCGCATCAAACCTTCGATGTTAACATAGGTAGTGATTGCTGCTCAGCATTTACATGTGAGAATCATGGGTTTTTTGGATATGACCTTAAAAACTGAGTTCCCTTGTTTCAGAAGGCGATGGCATGTTTAAGAGCACTAAGTATATAGGTATAAATTTATGGTACTTCACCTACAGCTGGTGACATCTCAATATGAGAGAAAAATTCTTGACAATATCCAAAACAATCAATTAATCAACAATTAGTATATTTAGTGAAGCATGCTAACACTCATATACTATTAAAAAACTGAAAGACATTTCTAATATTTACATTTTCACCATTTCAAATAAACCAGTAATGCGCTCTTTATGTCAAGTGTATTCAGAGGCAGTGATTATCCTACACTGTGTATCAGAACCTCATAGATCTTACGATATCAACCTTCAGTTCCAGTGCATAAGAATGTTACGGGAAAAACAGAAGGAATGTAAATCTATATGAAGTTATAGTGAAGATGTTGACATACCTACTAGAGAGTGACAGTGTTTTGATATGAATACTAAATAGTGACTGTGTGTTGGTATGAATACTAGATAGTGACTGTGTGTTGGTATGAATACTAGATAGTGACTGTGTGTTGGTATGAATACTAGATAGTGACTGTGTGTTGGCATGAACACTAGATAGTGACAGTGTTTTGATATGAACACTAGATAGTGACAGTGTTTTGGCATGAACACTAGATAGTGACAGTGTTTTGGCATGAACACTAGATAGTGACAGTGTTTTGATATGAATACTAGATAGTGACAGTGTTTTGGCATGAATACTAGATAGTGATGGTGTTTTGATATGAACACTAGATAGTGACAGTGTTTTGATATGAATACTAGATAGTGACAGTGTTTTGGCATGAATACTAGATAGTGACAGTGTTTTGGCATGAATACTAGATAGTGACAGTGTTTTGGCATGAATACTAGATAGTGACAGTGTTTTGATATGAACACTAGATAGTGACAGTGTTTTGATATGAATACCAGATAGTGACAGTGTTTTGACGAGAATACTGGATAGTGACGGTGTTTTGATATGAATACTAGATAGTGACAGTGTTTTGATATGAATACCAGATAGTGACAGTGTTTTGATATGAATACTAGATAGTGACAGTGTTTTGGCATGAATACTAGATAGTGACAGTGTTTTGGCATGAATACTAGATAGTGACAGTGTTTTGATATGAACACTAGATAGTGACAGTGTTTCGATATTAATACTAGATAGTGACAGTGTTTTAACATGAATACTATATAATGACTGTGTTTTGACATGTCCACTAGATAGTGACAGTGTTTTGGCATGAATACTAAATAGTGACTGTGTTTTCGCATGAATACAAGGTAGTGACAGTTCTTTGAAGCCTACAAACTTGCCTACTAGATAGTGACAATTCCAAAAGTACTCTAAAAAAAATAAGACATGTATAATGTTTATGGTTAAAAAAAATTAAAAGTTTCAATATAGAATGCACCACTAAGGTAAACGATACGCCCATCTGGAACATCATTACATCACGTATATATCTATGTTTGCATTCTCTAGGATCCAGCATCAGATCAGGTTTTGATTAAGATTTTATATATATATATATATATAGAGAGAGACATATTTTTAGGTAGGAACACACCTTCCCCCCAAAATACAATAAGTGACCAAGTCTGATGGTGCAAAATATGATCCAGACACAGTTTGATAATTCCAGAACAAGGGCTCATTGGCCTGTTTTGAGATCATAATACACTTTCCCCATAAGATGCTGCAGATGACCAATTTTGATAGTTCTAGGCTTCTGTGTGAAAGATATGACCGGTCACAAAAAAGCTAAGTGACGGACAGATGAATGGATGAACTATGAAGCCCATACAACCAGTCAAAATACAGGTATATAAGTATAAAATAAAACACTTGCATAATTTCCTAATATTGGCGATGACAAGAAAATGACAAACTCAAACACTCCAAATATCAGTCCAACTGTAGTTTGGGACACGCCTTTCTTTCCTGCCTAAAATAAAAATAAAAACTAATAGTTTCCATGGTTATGATGTAGTTACAAATTATCACTATGTACATAAATTTTACACACACATGTACATGTAGCTTAAAGCCAGGATCTAGAAAATTGAGAGATCCTAACAGAAATTTCCTAAGTGCATACTTTTAAATGATAATTTCCATCATCATCAAATGGTAAAATAATTGTTTAAAAGGGTCTTTCTGAGTGTGATTTTAAGAAAAAAAAATCTCTGTTTGACCTAGACTGAAGAAAACCAACAAAATATCATTGTGTAAATATTGAAATGAATTACACTGCCAATTGCTTTACTTACCAATATTTATCAACTTAATTATCTTCAACTTTTCAATATAACAAACTGAACATAAAATATGACAAAAGTTTGCAATTCATTTAAAACTGCACTTATACCAATCAATTTAAAAGTTAGCACATTTAGATAAATGAAAATATAAATTGATTGAGAATATGGTCTTCGTCTTTGTAAAATGGAACCCGGATCCTGACCCTAAAGTTTCATACATGTGACACATATAACCTACAGAACTTTTTAAATTACAGAGAGGACTAAATTAGCACATCAATGTGTTTTGTACTTCTAAAGAATTTACACACACAGCTGTAGTTCTTCAGACAATGTCCACTAGTTGTTTAGCAATGCTTGCAAATTATCTAACGAGCTGTGATGCACTGATGCATTCACAACCCTTACACACGAACTCAATGTTTCAATAATTTTGATACCTATAAAAGATTTTTGGTTGATTAATTGTTTTGCATCCTGTTGAAAATTTTTCACTTATATTGTTACTAGAGTTAAAAAATCAGAAGATATTTATAATCGATTATTGAATGGAATCAGAGGGATCTTTTTGATTCATAATTGAACATAGAGAAATTAAACAGAGAATTAAATTTAGTTATTTCATTCATTCAAATAAATAAATCAAACACTGGTGTTACTTACTGCAGTTGTTTAGTAATATTAAATACCTAAACAAAATAAGGTAAAAGTTTTATTTTCGATGTCGTTAATTTCTAAATTAATTTTTTTTTTCAACTGAACCATCAGCATTTTGACTTTTGTTTTTATCCATTTTATCAATTTCTTGGCCATAATGTTTGTCAAGATGCAATTGTATGTTGGCCGTATTTCCTGTGCCAAGGGAAATACAAATAAATGTATTATATCAGAAAAATCCTAATAAACTTCATACAACCTATTTTGGTATTGTAATTATACATGTACCTTCAATCAATTAACCCCGTGAGGATCCGGGTTGTTAGAATATATCCTCAGTACCCCTTGCTTGTCGTAAGAGGCGACTAAATGGGGCGGTCCTTTGGATGAGACCGCAAAAACCGAGGTCCCTTGTCACAGCAGGTGTGGCACGCAAAAGATCCCTCCCTGCTCAAAGGCCGAGCATAGGCCTAAATTTTGCAGCCCTTCACCGGCAATGGTGACGTCTCAATATGAGTGAAAAACTCTCGAGCGGGACGTTAAACAATATTTAATCAATCAATCAATCAATCAAATTCATTCCAACCAAAGACTAACAAGCTTGATTTACCAAAAGTGCTATCACTATCTATCAAAAGTTATGGCCAAGTTTAAAGTTTTCAGAAGAAGGTCATACCCCGTGAAAAAGGTCACAAGGTCAAAAATTTTGGTACCTACAGATAGACCATGCCACAAGGAATACATATGTAAAACATAAAAGCCCTATCATCATCGACTTGAAAGTTCTGGCCAGGGTTACAGATGGACAAAAATTATATGCCCCAGAATCTCCAATTACAGGGACATAGTAAGTAAATGCAATGTTTGTTGGATGATCTATGTATTTATCTCTCTGTTTAATGTAAAGCAATTATTTATCTCTCTGTCTAACGTAAAGCAATAAAATGAACCCTTGACATGAACAATGAAAATTGTCAAATTTTGGGGACCAACCATCCCTTCCTCAGGACAAAGTAACTAATTACAAGTGAAACTAATACTGAGAAGAATTCATTACAATTTTTGTGCTAAACTAATTAAAGCTTTTGTCCGTTATAAATTACATGATTCAAAGTAAATGGCCACATAGGTTTGTGGAACCTCTCTAATGTCTTGAAACTATATTTACCTCTGCTGGAAAGAATGGTGCTAGAAGTGAGAAACATGTCACACTGAAAAAATTCACTGATGCCATGGATACAAGGAGGATTATGTTTTGTTTTGAAAGTTTGGAAAATGAAAGCTCTTTATTCTCTGTCCCATTAATACTGTTGTTTTCATTGTCTTTGCTAGAACCAGAGGTGTTGGATGGGTGCTTCACTAGGGGCTCTCGTTCACTGTCTTCCATGTCTAGAGGAGAGATAATATAACTGCTGCAAGAACATTACTGTAAAATTCCATATAAAATGACAGGTAGACATCTAAAACCATATTCAAACCTCAAAGGCATGTGGCTTTTGCATCTACATGTATGAAAATAGTTCAGCATATTCAAAAAAGAAAAAGAGAGAGAGAGAGAGAAAAGTGAGAGATACAAAGGCATGTGGCTTTTGAATCTACATGTATGAAAATAGTTCAGCATATTTAAAAGAGAGAGAGAGAGAGAGAGAGAGGTGAGAGATACAAGGAATTAAATTATTCTTAAATCAGATCCTTTATCACTACAGAAAGATTAGACAAGTGAGTATGTGAGGGTATCAATCAATGTAATTTTACGTGTAAATTAGCACACAGGTGTTTGTTTCATAAACTTCGCAAGCTGTACTATATAATATAGCTTGAGAAGTGTATGAAAGAAGCGCCCGTGATCAGCATTATAACTCTTTTTGTAGATGTCCTCATTACGTCTCCAAACAGCTTTACCAATTTGACAGTTTAGCAAATATAAAAAAAAAAAAAAATTACATAATATTACTAAGATTTGTTTCGAGTGCCTCTCTGCTTTGCAAAGTAATTATTTCTGCTTTGAGTTACAAAGGGCAGAGTCCCTTCTACGAATGACTTCTCTTCAAAAATTGGGTAACATGATAAAATGCTGATTTTTAAACCTGACAAGGATTACCTGAATCAGTTGCGCAGCTTTTATCCACTGAGTACAACCAATTCTCTCTAAACTTATAAAGCTAAGATTATGCATAAAAATAACAATTTAGATTTCATCCTGCAGTGTAATCCTGTATGGTGACGATGGTGCAATACACCAGGTTATCAAACTGGAAACAAACTTATATTGATAAAATTTTAAAGGAAAACAGACAATGGTGTCATTCCCGGAATAGCGTATTACGGTGTGTCGTCCAGGGACGTATTATCGCTTTTCAAAGGGGAGGAGGAAATTTACTCACCAAACTCCAGTACCTTAAATCCTGTGTGTGTGTGTGTGTGTGTGTGTGTGTGTGTGTGTGTGTGTACTTTTCTAATATCATTGCTCATACTTTTTATTTTTAACTTTCGATCAAGTACTTCTTATATTATATATATATCTTATATATATCTTATATATATATATATATATATATATATATATATATATATATATATCTTAAAAAATAACAAATAATGGTAATTGTCAAAAAAGTGTGTGGTGTGTTTCTTATATATATCTTATATTTACATATATCTTAACAAATAACAATTAATGGTCATTGTCAAAAAAGTGTGTGCGGGTTGGTGAGTGGGGGTGTATTTACTATGTAGTTCTTATGGAGGGCTAAATTAACATAATTATAAACTGAAATTATTTAAAGACATCATTGAGTCATTTGAAGAGCGCATTAACTGAATTGATGCGCACATCAAATCAATTATTGATCTCATCAATTGAATTGATGTGCGTATGATCAATTCATTTGACGAGAGCAGTGATTGATATGATAAGCGTATCACTGCAAATGTTGCTCTCATCAATTGAATTGACGCGCGCTGAATTAGTGAGAGCAATACTTGATTGGATGCGCGCATTAATTCATTTATTGTTCTCATCAATTCATTTGAAGAGAGTATCAATGAGTCGGAAATATAGCTCGCAAAAATTAATTTAAAGTTCAGTATTTTATTATTATTGTTATTATTATATCTTTAATTTAATTGAAAATTAATTCAAATAATATAACAGCACTAACCGCTCCCCCAGGAATCCTTTCGGAACTCGAACCATTTCAGACCAGTTTGTACTTCGTTTCACATACCATGTCGTAAAACACACACTGCGTGTTTTCTCTCGTTCAAGTATAATATTTGGTCTGAGTTTGGGTCACAAAGGTAGACTGCATAAACAGATAAATCGGAGTTGATTTCAGTGTCTTTTTCAGAGCTCTGTTTACTGTTGTTTTTGAAAGTGAAATTAGATAAAACAAAACTGATTTTTTTTTTCAATCAAAGATACTTGGGATTATTTTAGGTAAAGAACAACAACCTCTCTCTCTCTCTCTCTCTCTCTCTCTCTCTCTCTCTCTCTCTCTCTCTGTGTGTGTCTAAAATTTGAAGCATCATATTTATTAAAAGTATGTGAATGTTAATTTTGTGATATATTGTTAGTTATGTAGCTGATGCTCCAGTTTACTTATGAAGACTTGATGTACACCAACAAATTTAAGCGTTTCTGTATCCTCAGAATTAATGATCTGAGAATAAAACAGTAATGTCTAGAACATACTACTGTTATGTTCATTTTCATATGTAATATGATAATATAATGTATGTTAATATCATGATTAATTTTAGTACAAGTAATCATGGCAATACCTTGGCATAATATTACAACACCACCCCACCCCACCCCACCCCCACCTCCCTACACACACACAATTTGTAAGAATATTTAAACCAAATTTCTTTTATAAAGAGGTTCCATAAAAACTATTTTTTTTATATATCTGAAAGGCTGTATAGCAATAATATATTATTGAAATACTTACAATTTACAGATTAAAAAAATCTCATAGTATTCAATGTTAATAATTTATAACTAATTTTTTATGTAAGAGGTACTGTTTTTATATTCAATCTCGTCATTATTCAATCTATTTGTTAATTTATCAACATAGCCTGGTCATTTATTCATGTTATGTAATTTATTGAAGAATTAATGTTTATTTATCAGAATTATGGATATTTGCATTTTGCATTTGCAAAAAACTGATCAGTAATTCTTTGTTTAATAGATCTAGAGTTAATATAAGGTTTACATCAATGCCTATGTATAATGAAAGAAAATCCTACATTATGTAAAGTTACACAAGAGGTTTTTGAATTTACCGATGGGTATGGATTGGTATTTAGTTGTTTGATATATTTTATTAATTAAAGTTTCATCCTGAGTTTGAATATGATCTAAGTATTTAACACAAGACTATAAGATTGCATTTCTTAAAGGTGTACGATTGAGCTCTGCTTGCCATGTATCACTAGACACTTTACAATGAACTCCTAGAATTTCTTTTATAAATTTCAAAGGTACCTTTTCGTAAGATTCGGATTCTTTATAATTAATTTTAAAAAGTCCCCAAATTTCACTTCCATGTAAAAAATGGAACAACCATAGTGTCATTTTCCCCCCAAGACGTTTGCGTGGATTATTGGGGACAATTACTCCTTCAGTCTTTAAGACATCTTTTCTTGCTGTGTCGGCAAGAGATGATGTAGCAAAATCAACTGAATTTCGTCGTAATTCCAAGAAATATGTATTGCTTAACAGTTTCCAAAGCTGTGCTCAAGAAATAAAATTCATTTTAATAAGATTTTCCGTTTGAATTAAATATCAATATTTTTGATTTACAAGTATTTACGTTAAGGCAACATCGCAGGCCTGATTTACTTTGTTGATAAGATAAGATTTATTTAAAGTCGGTATGTGAACACAACAATACAACACAAACTCCAGGGAGCTTTTGACCGACATATCATATACGTGATATAAGCACAATATCATATGCATATAATAATATCTTTAATGAAGTGTTACTGATACAGACTGAGTGTGTTGCATTACAATTAAAACTTGTAATACAGATCATCAATATATAAATTAAATAGTAAAGGGCTGAGGGTATCGCCTTGTTTGATTCCACGCTCGAATTTGTAAGATTGCCTTATCCATGTAGAAATTTTATTTTGAATGTAGTTCCTGTGTACATCAAAGAGATAATGTTATAAAGACGATTAGGGACCCCGTTATTTATAAGCTTATAAAACAAACCAACTCTCCATACAGTGTCAAAAGCCTTTTTTTTTCAAATCAACGAAGGTGGCAAATACATTTTTACCTTTCTGTTTATAATGGTAAACGATTGATTTAAGAATGAAAATGTGATTACAGGTACGGGATTCCTTTTTGTAAAGAATGCGGTGGCGGATCGATCTGGAGGGGATACGGGAAAAGACTGGCCTCCAAAACAAATCGGAGGTCAATGGGGTGAAAAGAAATAAATAAGTACAAAAAGAAAACATCTAGGAAGTTGAAAAGTTTGTTTACCTGGACAGTGTCGTTAGTAAAAAATGTGGGTGACAAAGATATTAACCCTCTGGCTGCAGAAGGAGTCATACGTGTCCTTTTACCCCTCTCTGTGGTAGTGGTCAAATCTGTCCTTTTTCAGTTTCCGTGGTTAAAAGCCTCCACTTCCTTCATTTGTCGTAGTATTTACATACAATTAGATATATAGAATCAGTGGGACCATATAAGTGAACTCAATATATATAAGGTCATTCTATTATGTTGTCTTATGTGTGGTCATTGCTTATATCATATTTAATGTTGATGGGGGTTTTTTTTGGGGGGGGGGGTAAGAAAGAACCCCCTCGTTTCCGCAGAAATTAAGGTGGCGGCTGTAACTTAGTGGTAGATCTTCATTCTGAAACCTCGTATTCAATTCACTGAGGAAAAAGTCCAGAAATGGAATGGCCACGACAGATCTATATTACTACTCAAAGTTTGATAAGGATCATATAGTTCTTACATTATAAAATCAATATATGAATTGATAAGACACGCAAATTTCATCATAGTGTTGGACTGACCCCTCTTGAGCCTCAAAACACAGGTTAGGTAGGGAAATGCATGCTGCAGTGATCATGAGTAGCACGTGAAGCATGGTACCCACATTATTCACATTTCTGAGTGCTTGTCGTTGATTTGAATTTGGCCATTGTCTTTACATCTGACCTCGTTTAAGTCACTGTTACTCTATGAAAATGCCTCCACAACGTCAAAGACGTCGTTTGACTATTGAAGAATTGGCCGGATGCATAGGAATGCTCGAAAATGGTGCAAGACAACGTCACGTTGCAGAGCTATTGGGTGTCAGTCAGAGCGTTGTTTGCAGAGCTTGGAACCGGTATCAAGCTCATGGTTCAGGTTCTCATCGACATGGAGGCGGCAGAGAAAGGTCCACCACGCAGCAAGATGACCGTTTTCTCTTGATTTCAGCACGACGTCATCGGTTTGCAACGGCGACTGCGCTTAGAAATGATCTTCTGAATGCAACTGGAGTTAACATTTCCACGCAAACTGTGCGTAATCGTCTTCATGAAGGTGGTCTTCGTTCCCGGAGAGCCTGTATTCGCATCCCTCTTACTCAGCGACACAGACAAGATCGTTTGAATTGGGTCAGGGCTCATGTGAATTGGAGGGTTGCTGATTGGGCCCCTGTACTTTTCACAGACGAGTCGAGGTTTTGTGTTGACTTCACAGATCGTCGTGCACGAGTGTGGAGAAGGGCAGGAGAACGATATCAGGACGCTAATGTTGCTGAACATGACAGATATGGTGGTGGGTCGTTGATGATTTGGGGAGGAATCAGTCGAGCTGGACAAACTGATCTCCATGTCCTAAGGCGAGGCACGATGACCGGAGTGCGCTACAGGGATGAAGTCCTGGATGTGTACGTGAGACCATATGCTGGTGCTGTTGGTCCTGACTTCATCCTCATGGACGATAATGCACGTCCACATCGTGCTAGGGTGGTGGACGAGTACCTGGAACGTGAGACAATTGTTCGTATGGACTGGCCAGCTCGTTCTCCAGACCTCAACTTTATCGAGCATGTCTGGAATATGCTTCAGGTAGCGATTTCACGTCGTCCTGTACAACCAGCCACCCTCCAGGAACTTGAAAATGTTCTGATCCAAGAATGGAACAATATCTCTCTTGCGTCCATTCAAAACCTCGTTGGAAGCATGAGACGACGTTGCCAAGCTGTCATTGGAGCTAACGGAGGCCATACCCGCTATTGACACTTGTTTGTGCAGTGTGAAATGGAATGTGCAGAGTTTAAACAATTCGGTGATCATGAAATTACCATGCTTTTCAGGATACTCTCCCTTTACCTTAGGAATATGCGATGAAATGTCATGTTTGCCAAATTTTTCTGTCACAATTTCTTGAAGTAAACATTTCTGAACATAAATCACTCTGTGTTGGTTCTCATTCACCTTTGTTGAAAGTTTTACAAGTGCTGAAAAATATGATCCTTATCAAACTTTGAGTAGTAATCTCTTGGATTACTTGTAGAGATCGTTTCTCTGTGTTGCTGCTTGGAGCAAACCCTTGGGGTTTTAATCACTATATCAAGGTCATCTGCAATTTGTTCTGCATCTTCAAATCAAGACTCCAATTTGCTATCTACCGCTCTACGAATTTCGTTGATCCTATCCACGTGTTCCTCAATTATCTTCCTTGCATCTCTTTTCGGAAGTTTGAAAGTCAAGGGCTTTATTGTATCTAGGACATACCTTAAAAACACAAATGTTATCAACACAGAGAAGGACGTCATTGAAACCACTCGGCCACGGAGGCCCCCTGCAGACATTTGATGACGAACTTGTACATTGTGTAGAACACAAAGCAGATATGACGCTCAACCCACCTAGCCTTACAGAGTCCAATTAGTTTCTTTCTGGAAAAGTCTACAGACCCATCATTTTCTATAATAGTCTCAAGAAACCCTTGTCGTTTAGGGGAACTGTCAAAGAAAATAAACACTGAATTAAGGACATCTATCATAATCCTCACAAGGGGTAATTTGCAGGCTGAAGCGATGCTCAGATTCAATACATAAAACCGACAGTGTGTGTACAAAGCTAATTGGTTTAGAGAATTGATTCGTTCCTGACATCCCCGTTTTTCCGATGCCATTGCTGCTGCACCATCGTATGCTTGCGATCGCATGTTCTCAATCGGAATTGCAAGTAAGCGGAGGATTTCAATAAGTTTATCAGCAATTGCTTCCCCAGTAGTTCTGCCTATATTTGCAAAGTCAAGAAATTCCTCCCTAATGATGGCAGGGTGTTCTCTAGTATCTAGAAATCTGAGACACAAGACCAAAACTTCTTTGTTAGCGTACTTGTCAGTTACCTCATCGGCTATGATGGAATAAAAACCCCTCCCTTGTAAACCCTTGAAACTTTTACCTATGAAGTGATTTCCAGTGATTTGGATAACCTCATTCTGAATGGTTTTGCTGGTATATAAGGCATTCTTTTTGCTTTTTCTAGATGAGATCTGCGCTGCTCATCATGATTTGCCAACAGCTGTAATATTGCCAGGAAATTACCTTTATTTGCGGAATCAATTGTGGTATCGTCTGTGTGTCCTCGGAGAGGAATATTTTGTTTCCCACAAAAATGATCGCATCTACTATTTTCTCAAGCAACTTCATGTTATGCTGATACTGTGCCTGATTTTGCTGATTGAGTTTATATGGAAGATACGAAGATGACACTTTGGATGTCATCTTGGTTGTGTGATAAACGGATTTGGCACTCTTGTGGTGTTCTTAATTTTGATGCTTTAAAAGGGCAGATGTTTTTCCAAGGGCTTTCTTATACGCAGTAAAAGGTTATGTAACAAATGCATTTTGATGTTGGACATCTTACTGAGGGGACGTGACACAAAGCTTACACAGACCGCCATTTACCAGTTTGCTGAAGGTCACTCATGAAAACTGATTCATCCAAGAAGATTGAAATGATAAAGTATTTTTGAACTCACCCGTATTCGTTGTTTCAGCACAACCTGTTTTTAACTTGGCGACATCGTCTGGCACGGGTTGATTCTGAATATAACTTATCTTTTCAGCTGAGGACATTGTGTACAAATTTATTGCACCTATTACAATTTTACCAAGATCAGAAAACCCCGAATCGTTAAACGATGTTATATCTTTATCATGTTCTGTTGTCTTAATAAATTCATTGTCATCAGATTTAATATCCGTCTTTTCATTTTGTGAGTCCATGATGATTTCCGGGGTATCATCTGGATCAATACAAAGTTTTGTCTTTTTATGGACAGACTCCTTTAATTTATTGGATTCAGTAGGTAAAACTGGGAAACAAACCATAAAATGATTTGGTGACCAATTGTTTGGGTTGCTATTTTCAGTGTGTGACCACATGATGTAGATGGGGAAACCCTGACGTACCTTTTCATCTGAAAATAGCTTTATTTCTTGTTGAAGGAAATGTCTATTTACAGCAACATTTTGTATCGTTGGATAAATGCTATATATTGGATGATTCGGTGCATTTGCCGCTGCGAAAAAATTAATGAAAGAACAATGTTCCCCTGATTTGATTGAATTAAGTTTCATTCTAAATCGACTTGAAAAAATTCCCCGGTACAAGTGATCTGTCCGATACTGACGTTTCCACAACGTATTGTACACTGTGGGATGAGGACACATCTTGTCGTAAGTTGCCAGTGACGCATACTTTCTCGAATTTTTTTTACAAGTTCTAATACGGCCATGACACATAATTCGATATGTCGCTCTTCATGACCAAAAATGACTTTGGTGAGGGTCCTATAGAAGCAATTGTCATCCCCGTACACTTTCACAGGGACAAATATCTACTGGGCCATCTTCTGGATAAAGCACCTCGGCAATTTTGTCCAGATTACCATCTCTGGGCAACATACTGGACCTCATTACACTCAGATCATAGTTGTAGTCTTTCTTGCAACTTGCGTATCTTAAAGATACATCAAACTGCAAGGTTCACCAGCCTTTTGATGCTGCTTTCCGTAAAGAGGCATGTAAAAGATCAAAATCCCTTTCACCCATGATATCTTTTGCATCTATTCTTAAGCAATTGTTAAAATTTGAAGGAAATGATAATCTGACTACTGTGAGAGAATTCTATCAATATTTATTTAGAATGATAAACGAATACTAGTCTGTCATATTGAGCCTGAAGCAGACTGAGAGGTATACTAAAGCCGATGTCTTTATGACGATGCAGTAGCATAATGACATTACAATACTAATTCAGAAATATTTATAATATAACACTCAACTCATTTTTCTTATAAATCGTTATACTGTAATTTTTGTTATCTTTATAAATTCCAGGGGGGTGCGCCCCCCCCCCCCCCACCCCCCAACCCTTCCTCTCTAGATCTGCGCATGATAACCTTGCCTCATTTTTGTTTTTCACTTGTCAAAAGTTTTCCAGAGACAATAAACTACACCAAATATTACCCGGAAACAAAAAATCATATTTCGTTTTACATCCAGAAACACATATTCCTATGTATTTTGTTTTATTTTTAAATACCTGTTAAGTGATTAAATGGATGATTCAGTATGATGCCCTGGGGCCACACTGCTCACCTGAATTACCTTGTTCAGACTGTTACTGGAGGATGAAATTACTACCTGCTCAAAAATAAGCCAGGTCATGCTATTTGATCACTACATATCTCCAAGTGCTTGAATATTACTATCACCAACTGTAATTATTATACTGCTGTTGGAAAGATTCTATAAAATCCCAGAGCAGTCTTGAATCTTTAGATTTCTACTGTACCCAACTATAGGAGTATGCCATGGAAACAGAATTTAGTTTAAGTAAAATAATGTACATATTCATCATATTCATACTCACACAGTAATATTACAGTGTATATCTTTAATCTCAATGCAGGTGATAATGGAATATTGCATCATAGATATGGGACAGTGGAGAAGCTGGTCATCCCTTTTGTCAAACAGCCGAGTTCTGAGTTTACCATTACTGTCTATGTTTAACAAGCGTTTGATAGTCTGCATACGCAATACATGTCTCCTGCCGGCGCCCCATTAATTGACTAATGTATTATTCTGTAGAAAGTATATCTGATGTTGTTTGACCTTGAACTCTGAATTGAAATATTGGTAGCAAACTTTGCCAGTATCAAATGATGTTTCGTTGTTTATACAGTTGACGCTTGTAGTTTTTATCGGGATGAAATTTTCTTATCCTGAACTCTCTTAATTTTCGAATTCATTTCATAAGCATGTAGCATATATCCTAAATGTCACAGTAAATTTTGGGTCTAATAGCTAACCACCTTGCGACATATCGGCATCAAATCTGGGTCACCGTCTTTGCACTATAACGAGGGGGAAATATTTAAATAATCATAAAAATGGACCAAAAACAACACATATATAACATTTATATCTGCATTTTAAATAAGGATTTCTAAACCCTGTGTGTAATATTACTTATTATCAACGGTCTGAAGGCTGATTTTGAATATCCGCGATTTCAATTTGATTGCAGGAATGCAGTAAATTGAAAACTACCGACGGATCAGACTTGCTCACCGTCTACAAGTAAATACTCGCATAATAAACAGATTTGATATATTTTCCTTTTGCTATTAATGAGCTTGAAATGTTAAACTAATAAAGTTATTTTTTGCTAAAAAATCATCGATCGAGTTTCGTCGTCTGCTTCTCTTCAGAGGGCCTACGTTTACAGCCTTTCCATCGGAATACAATTCTGATCCCGATGAATAAAAAAAAATCAAAAACCGTAAAATATAAAAAATAATTTGTTTAAAACTTGTTCATCAAACGTTACGAAATTGAACTTGATCTGTAGCTTGCCACTCTGAAGCCACACTGCAAGTCTCAAATAAATCCTACCAAGCATAACTGAGGAAAGACTGGGAAACCAATGGGACAAAGTCAGACAAAGGGATGAAGAGTCAGAGAAGAAAGCTGTAGTCCCCTTCCATTTTACAAACAGAGAGAGGACTAATAAAATATCCAGATATGATGCAGATATGGAATACTATTTGGTGTATTTCATTTCGAGTTTACAGAGATATATATCAATCCAAATATAGATAAAAGTGATTATTGTTGTTAAATAAATTTTGAACCGAAACCTATGTTGGGTCTCATCCTGGCTTCAGGGTTCGCTGTTTTAACAGTCTTGGAACATCAATTTTATCAGGAAGCTTTCATACAAGTCCTGACTTTTCAGGTTCTACAGTTCTTAATTGGTATTCTTTACAAAAAAGCACTATTTCGCTTATAATTATTTCCTTTGGAAAGAATACCTTTCATTTTGTAAAGCTAATAATAAACCCCTTGTACCTAAGTACCGTTGACAAGTTTGGTTGACATTGGAACAGTGGTTCTGGGAATATTGATTGATTGATAATCATTGCTTTCCGCCACACTCATTTTTCAGTTATCTGGTGACGTTCAGTTTTTGTTGGTGGAGGAGAGAACCCCGATGCAATGTACCTGGGAAGAGACCACCGACCTTCCGCAAGTAAACTGGCAAACTTGCTCACATAACGCCGCGGCTGCGATTCGAACACGCGCCGACAGAGGTGAGAGGCTTTCTGATTTTGAGCACGATGCTCTAACCACTCGGCCACGGAGGCCCCTGGTTGTGGCAATAAGTTGAAAATATAAAAAGTTTACTACAGTCACAACAACAACAAATTTTGATCTGAAATTTTCCCTTGAGCTTCAATACTTCTAAAGGAATTGAAAATACATATACTCGTACATTACACAATTACTAGGATAAAGATTTAATACATTGATTTTGTACTCACCTTTTCAGGCAGAGTACATGCATGTAATTTTTAACAGATTTACTGATGTAGCTATGAATCCTGCACAACCTGTAGCAGACCATTTAAAACCAAATTTGCCCAGAAGAACACCTCCAACAATAGGGCCTAAGAATGCCCTGAAAATAGGTTATCAATTTAGCACCGTTTCACTATTACTGACACTTACATAATCTTTTCCTTTTCTTCAGTAAAGAAAATGTAACACAGAATGAAACAAGCAGAAAATATACTGAAGCTGTAAATACCCAAGAGAGAAAACAGAATTGAAGAAGCCAGAAACAATCCCATTTGTGTCCATGTTTTCTTCCATTCCAAGATCTCTGTCAACAAAAAATGCATGCTGTATGGTGTCACCTCCAGATACAGACACAGTACTTATATATAGCATGGTCTTACTTTGCTGATTGTAACAGGCCTTGGAAAGTTGGGACGATTGAAATCAACGAAATAGCTTATAAAATATCTTAAATTCTGAAGTATCAAATAAACATTGTGTAGATACCAATACTACAGTATTGAGCAAGAATATTCTAAAAAGACTTGGAAAATAATCATTATTGTAATATTTAGGAAAATATTTCTGGGTAAAGAGAATAAACTGTTTTCCAGTCTCACTATTCATTTTAGTAACAATATTATTTGATTACACACAATTATTATCACATGGGTTTCAGAATATAGGTATATGACACTATTTACTGAAAATGGTAACTGAGGAATGGAAGACATGGGTTCCATCAATAAGAAGGAAATCGTCTCTGCAAAACCTTCCGCTGCCATCATGCTCTTGACACAACCCTGAACACAGACACAATTTATATAGCAATGTTCTACAATACCAATATGTATAACTGACTGTAAGTGAAACATGAGGCTCATGGGCCTAGAAATGCTCATATGAGGACATACAGCAGTGGCGTAACTGCCATTGACGCCAAAACGCCCGGGAGTACATATGAATGCAACACAACAAAAAATGATTGTAATTTTTCATTCTATTACGCATGATTTTATAGCTAGAACAACTCATAAATGTAGCCTAAGAAGCCTCAAAACCCATGAGCTTCTGGGCACTTTGCCCCCTGGGCCCCCAAAAGGGCTTGGACCCACTAGGGGCCTTAAGGCGGCCCCCAGACCCCCAGCCTATTCTGGATTTGTCACTGTGCGCATACTTCACTTCAAGGCTAGCTACGCCACTGAATACTAGTAGACTTGCATGAACAGTGGGTGTAAAAAACTTCACATTTAATAGTAGAGATATTGTTAATACTGTTGATGATATGGTATTAAAATCGTCTGCTCAGAATACCATTGATTTCATAGAATGTATATGTAGTAATGTTTAAATCTTTAGAGGACGACAAGTTGTAGATATATTGAATAGACATCATTCATTACGGAATACATAAAATGCGTTAATAAGTATATCTGCCTCTACAAATTAAAATAGTAAAGGAAAATGATCTAGGAACGCAACAGTACTGTGGCATGATATGGTTATTATGTATCGTCAACTTATGTAGTATTTTGCTGTGTCACGGTTGCTTATACGCAAACTAATGTATACAATTCAAGCGTGTACCACTTATGGAACAGTGGAGTAAAATACACACTCAATCTAATTAAAATTAGATCCTTTGATCCGCTCACGTGTATCGCTATACAAGCGATCTAATTTTAATTAGATAGGTGAAAACTATGGTTATTGTTTGTCCGGTAATGATAAGCTCAGTTGACGCTTTGACGTCTTGGAAAAATGGCTATTTTCTGAACGTTCTTCACTGTGACTCGCTTTGTAAAAGGTTTACAGTTAATGGCGTTTTTACAGCCCCTTACAATTTTTATGTTGACATGGACACTTCTGATTCTGTGAAACGCCATTGGACCTATCATCTGTCATACAATCATTTCCAGGAATCAGCTGTGACAGAAAATGTACCACCATTACTGATATCAGTTTAGTCTCATCCAATCTTCTCATAGAAGACATGGAACTCAAAATCTGTTTGAGATAAAATTTCACAATATACACTCGAATTTTAGTATCTTGAACGTCAATATCTCAAATACCATGGATTTCTTTATGTATTTGAATATCATATCTTGAACCCTTCGATATCTTAAAAAGTTTTTTTTCTCAGCTCCAATGAGTTCTCGATAAGGAGGTTTGATTGTGTATATACTACGGAACGTAGTATCTTAATAACACATGCATAAATCACCATCAGTGGAAGAGTCCTTGTCCATTTTCATTTTGCCCAGCTGCTTACCATACACCAGTATATTCAATTTTGAGTCTGATTTCAGGGATTAATTAGTTTAACCAAAATTCTTGATATCCTTTCAAAGGCTCGAAATTTTGAAGAATGTTCCATTGAAGGAGAATGGGTAGAAAAAAAACTTTAAAAAAATATGAACCACTGTATCAATACACATTCTGCATCAAGGAAAAGTATGAGTATCTGTATCGATTGTTTGGTTGTTTACATCCCGTCGAGAAGTTTTCACTCATATTGAGATATCTCCAGCTGTAGGTGAAATACCACAAATTTAGACCTATGATTAGCACTCTGGGCCATAGCAATGAGAGCTCTTTAATGTTCCAATATCTGCTACTACACAGGACCTCCGTTTGTAAGGTCATATCCAAAAGACCCGTGATTCTCACTTCTAAATGCCAAGCATTAGGTCAAGGAGAAATCACTACCTATTTTTACATTTTAGGTTTGACGCGAGCAGGGCTTGAACTCACAACTTCCCAATTATGAAGCAAACACTCTAACCACTGAGCTACCATGACTGATACATTGGTATTGCACCTCTAGTGTCCAAAGGCCATGGTGCAGGGGTCACTCTGTCAAAGAGTATGCACAAAATACTTGTTTTTCTGTTTTTGCTTTTCTGGATGTCAATTTTTCACCCTTCGTCCTCCTCTTTCTTTTGTCACCTTCTACTGCGTTTTCTCTTTATTTTGATGCCTGGACTGTGTGTGTGCCCTTTACGCAAAACCTATACCAGCACAATTTTGAAGGGTATGTAAATCTAGAAAATACTTTCATGAAATTCCTCTGCTTATCACGTATTTAAGAATCTATAAAATAGACAGAATAAAAGGAGACCTTTGTAATTTTAATGATGATAGAATGCAACTTCTCCTTCTGAACTATACCTAATATGTCATGGTAATCTCCTCTGCGGCCCAGTGCAGGGGGTCACAATCTGTTTTTGGTCATTACACATTTTTATGCTACATCCGTGGAAAGGACATTTGATTCATGCATCAGTTTTTTATTGATTGATTGATTATTTGTTGCTTTCTGCAACATTCAACATTTTTTCAGTTATCTGGTGGCGTCCAGTTTTTGTAGGTGGAGGAGAGAACCCAGGTACAATGTACCCAGGAAGACACCACCAACCTTCTGAAAGTAAACTGGCAAACTTTCTCACGTATATCGACATGAGTGAGAATCGAACCCACGCCGACTAAAGGAGAGAGTCCTTGTGATTTTGAGTGTGATGCTCTAACTACTCTACCATAAATGCCCCCATCAGTTTTGCAGTAAAAAATTATCAATGTCTGACAATAGTTTAACAGCAGCTGGTCCCTTTGACTTATGTAAGCAATAAGTATTACAATTCATTTAAAAATTCTTTTATTGGTTTTTTTAATCATTTTCTCCTTGCCATGAATTGTGATCCTTCAGTAGAAGAAAATGAACTTTCGATTACATTGTTCTTGAGTTCCTGGATAGTGGAAGATGGCAAACAGACAGAAAAACAAAATTTCTGTTCAGGTGTGCTAAGACATTTAATCTGGTCAATCACACATCTAACAAATGTAGACATTCAGTATGATAAAGCATTTAGTGCATATAGTTCAAGATAAGTTTGAAATAAATTTTCACTAATGAAAACCATCAATTGCCAACCTCAACTTCAGTTGACACTGATTGAGTGACAATTTTCAATGTTAAACTCAACTATATACGCTACTCATTTAAAGACAAACACACATTGATTAATTTTCAAAGCACACACTTACATGGCCTTCACCGATCACGGTGGCTCAGTGGTAGAGCTCTCGCCTCGTGAACGGAAGGTCGTGAGTTCGAGCCCCGCTCGGGCCGGCCGCGTCAAACCTAAGACGTTAAAATAGGTAGTGGTTGCTCCTTCGCCAAGAGCTCGGCATTACGAAGTGAGAGTCACGGGTCTTTCGGATGGGACCTTATAAACGGAGGTCCCGTGTCACAGCAGGTGTGGCACGTAAAAGAACCCTCACTGCTAAAAGCCATTAGTGCTAAGCATAGGTCTAAATTTGCAGCCCCGTCACCGGTAATAGTGACAGTCGCCGGATAGCTGAAAAATTGCTCAGGCGACTATAAATAAAAAAAAACAAACAAACAAATACATGGCCTTCATATTAGCTCTGGCTAGTGGATTAACTCTTTAATAGCTCTGTTACCACAGCACTTGACTGTAGCCATGTTTGTGCCAGAGGTCCCGGGTTCAATCCTCAGCAGAGGCACATACCAGTCTCTGTTCTTAGAATCTGTTATATCTGGTGCCCAGGCAGTTAAGAGTGATTGCCCCCAGAACTTCACTCCACCATGGCTGGCACTTTGGTAGATTCGGGACACTTTCCTCTCCTGAGGAAGACGATGTAGTAGTGTCAGTTACACAGCATTCCTACTAACTCTAGCTAGAGGTTAACCCTTAGGCTCTGGTAGGGCACTGGACTGATGTACCAGAGGTCCGGGGTTCAAATCTCAGCAGAGACATATATATTACCAGTCTCTGTTACACATCTACATTGTACATGTGTTCTCTTAAAAAGCATTAAGTTGGGAGGCATGACCTACTTGCCTGCCCACTTCAATGTTAAAATTAATATTCAAATTCGTAGGTTCATTTAATAATTAATCAACATTGAGTCAAGGTGAAATTTTATTTAGAAAGAGAACAATTCACACGATATTTTGAATTTATATCATTAAAATACAGTTGGGAAGTATATGAAATAATCTTGAGTACCAATATTTCGCAGGTATGAGGCAGAATATAACGCAAAACAATAAAATAATACTGCGCAATTACGTCAAGATAGTCACCAAGGCTGGTTTATACTCTTCTTTAAGACCTCTTATTCCATTATTGGACAATCCCTTCACAATGCTCATGTTAAAGAGTTGATGAAAAGTCACTTTGGTATAACAAGGCACCAGCTCTTCCATTTCAATCTCTCCAAACTGATGACTGAATGTTCTGTTCTGAACGCTTTCCCTTAAATGTTCATCGTAGAGTAATTGTACAACAGTGTCTGCATTCGAAAACGAAACTGGTGTGAAAGCATTGCAAGATTTTATGACAAAGTTAAAAAAAATAGAGAATCAAGTAATTGCAAACATTTCTTTAGCATTGCTTCCTCTTCCGAACCTTCGAATTTTATCAACATATTTGAATTTGAAACTTCCTCCATATTTGTATGAAAATAATCGGTTACCAGGGGTTTCGACCCTTTGTGTGCTCGACCCTCAGAAGTTTCGGTCCAACTCAAGATCGGTCCTTTAGAAAAATGAGAGAGAGAGAGAGAGAGAGAGAGAGAGAGAGAGAGAGAGAAAGATGTTTCAGCTTTTTGGTATTTACTCATAAGAAAGATAAAGAAAAACTATCAATGACTATCTTGACACATTTTTCAGTGTACAATATAACAATGACAGTTTTCATAAGGATAGCATAAATTTTACGAATTCTTTTAAATAATTTCGCTTGAATTGTACTTAATTTAGCGGGATGTAAACGGATACATTTCATTTCAATTTCAAAGCTTGAATTTATCTACAAAAAATATTGAAAATCCATCAGCTTATGAAACTTATTCCCGATTAGGGGGGGGGGGGGATTCCGAATAACACATTGGGGGCCTCTTAAGGAATTTCCATTCCTAACTTGCATGCATCATCAATCCGTATATTTACCTCAATGCATTACTCAAATACAATTATCTGTCGGGACTTAAAGGTAGTTAATGACTGCCAGCTTTGCCGGACATTGAATAAATATTAACATTAAATAATTCAATACAATGATAATTAATCAGCTCTTAACCGTAAAAAATCTTTTTAAAAGGTATGTGTTTTGATTGTAAGTACCTTGTAATGACCGTGAGAAAGCGTGAAGGTAACAAATTAGGCCAAGGACAGAATACGTCCACAATCGTACTATTGGTGCAGTATTCAGCACATAGCATATTTCAAGTGCTGGGAATGCGAATTTTAAAATCATAAAATGAAAAACTATCGCCTTTTACTTCAGTTTGTTCAGTTGATTGCATCATTTTGAGAATTCAAAGCGGTGTAAATCATGAATATCAAAGTGATGGACAAAAACACCAAAGCATAAAAATAAATAAAAAAATTATCTAAGAGAGAAGAAATCGTTTTATGATTTGTACAACGAGTTTGTAGTTTCTCTTTTCTTTCACCTACGTCCAGTTCCCCAGCACGTATAGATTGTACCCGAGTGTCTGATTTACAGCCACATATTCCTCGTTTGTGAACAAGCCAGACAAAAAATTTCGAAATCTGTGATTTTGGATTTTTGTCAATTTCCGTGAAATGGATATCAGTGATAAAGATCACACTGAACGTAATAAACAGACTGTAAGTCAAGACCACTAGCATGTATATAGAAAATAATGACACGGTGATGCTCGATTTCGGAATGTTTTCTGCAACCAATGTCAGAAACACAGAAAATGACAACAAAACGGTTACCGCAAATGATATACGCTCTCCTGATTGCACTGGTAAAATGAACACGGAAAGATTTATCACCGCTAAAAATATAACTGGCGCAAATATGTTAATCATGAAAAATGACTGTCGTCTTTGCAATTTAATCATGATGTGAAATTCACACCAATCTGTTATTTCATCTTTGTGGGCTGTGGTACGGATAGATAGGAGTTTCCACAGGGGGTTTTCTTCATACTTGGACGTGTACACATCACCAACGATGAAGCAGACTTCATGGGCAAAAGTCAAAGGAATGATGATTATAGAACACGTGTGAACGTCGAAAGGAAAGTACCTGGAATTGGGTGAACAAACAGTTGAGGATTTCACTCCAAGAACATAGGACGCATAACCGTCGTAGTAATACATAACAGACTGGGAATCGTGAGAATCAATGGCGAAGGTGTCATAGGCATTCAAGCTAAACAGCCGAGGTCTCCATACACTGGAAGGTGGGACGCGAACAAAGCTTATATTATGAAAATATGCTGGGTTCCATGTCAATATTTCGTCTTTCCAGAACAGATCCAGTCCAATCGAAGTGCTTAAAATTCCAGCTATTTCATCATATTTAATAATAGATTTCAATATAAGATTTATTGAGACTTCTACCGTATCCAAGTAATTCAAAACAGGTCTCACATTCGTCGAATAATTTTGGAGAAGTTTGTCCAGAAGAAATCTCTGTACATTGTAGGTATTTTCCTTACAAAATATCGAACGTTCTTGTATATGTAAGAGCAGGAAAAGTACCAGCAGTCTGCCCGAATGCATTTTGCCGTATAAATCTGTGGAAAAGTGTTTTAGTTGTGTGTTAATGATTCAGTATGTCGATATCTTGTTACGGTATATACGTTACCTCCTTCAGGGATATCTCTGTTTCCCCGAAGCAAATACTAATCATCATTTATTTGTTTACTATTACTTTTGCTAGAACATACTGGTGACCAGTCTGTTTGTATCTGATGACTATCAGGAAAATAATATACCTCCCAAATAAGTATGCATCATTTGTAAAGAGTACAATCTCAGCATTTTACGATTAATGATCCGCCTCCGTTAGAGAAAATAATCACCGACAAATTGCTGTCAACGTTGCAGCATTTGTAACATATGTATAAGGTTGCCCGATATTTCACAAATGAATGTATGCGTAAATTTACTGTGACGTCAGGAGAAAAACTAATCACAATTTTCGACACGAAGTGTGGTGATTTATAGATTAAGATCGTGTAAATGTGTTTTATGTTTACTTACCCTACTTGAATTTGGTCAACCTACACAGTGAAATGTGAAGGTAACGAACATTGATCAATCCCGTATTTCCTATCAAGAATAAAAAATATATTAAGAGTAGGGCAAAACCGAACCCCTGGACATACCACAAGTGGAATCAAATTTAGTAATTCAAACCAAGCTTTGTTTTCATTAGCAGATGGATTCAATATTAATTCAAGTGGCACTCATTTCATTGCCGATGTACATGTATTATCGGGTTTATAGATAAAAATATAGCGTTTACAAACAAAATAGCTGTGCATACTAGTCATGTCCACTGGTATATTTGTAATATTTTCTCATGCTTTTTGTCTGGAGATGGACACCATGCATACTCCACAGAAACTCCACTGGAAAGCTTCCCCCAAATCATATCTAAAATCTATTGGTGAAAACAAGTAGTATTATAGGTCAGAATACCCATGTGAGCAGCAGGAATCAATCATATAGACGATTCAAGACTTTAACACAATTTATTTACAATAAAACTGTCAGAAATCCGCTGTCAATTCCAATCAAAAGTAATTCTTGTAATCCCCCAGATATATCCACAATCTAATTACGATTTTTATAATGTCATCAAGTGCTTGTCTTACGAGTGTCACATAATTCACAGTGTATTTATTCTAAATAGAAGTTTCCAGAACGTTCATGAAAGACACAGTTTTGAATATTGAATTCATACTAACTACCCCCTGGAGCTGGTATGTTATAATCAAACATTTCAGATTGTGATCTGGATTTGTCATAATCAAACAAAACTGAAAAGTTCTCAGACAGTGATATAAGTGTAATTCAACAGGAAAACAAACTGATATGTAAATATTGTACTAGGCAAGTCCAGCTAACATTAGATTACTGGGTAACTTTTACTAACATTATCCTGTATAAATTCAATGTTGAAAACAAGCAGGCTTTATTTGTGAAGAAATGAGCAGTGAAAAGTTACAGGGATAGCATACACGTATGACAATGAGTTGGTGTGTTATTAAGCCTATCTTTTATCTATTGTATTCTCCAATAACTGAATAAACTCTGAGGTGTTTATAAACAGGTTACTGTATACTTAAAATAATGTAACAAGAATGTATTTATGATCAATTCTAACTTATAATCATTTGAGGAATTCGAAATTTCTAAAAGATTTCATCCTGCTCCATATTGTGCTACGGCATACGCAAAAAGTGGTGTAACTCAAATGTGGATACTCAAATATTCCAACGTACATTTGAAATCCCCAAACCTTTCCAAGCCCAACAGCTTAAGACATTCGACTTTTCAACATTTTACACCACCATTACTCACGATGAATTAAAACCTCGGCTTTTTAACATCAAAGAAAGCGGTTATTTTAATAAAAGTGGGATTAAAAATATCCACGACTTGTGGTCAGTCATCGGAAAAATCCTATGCTATACTCCATTCTAATTCTCCCCACAACGTCTCTCTAGTTGATAAAGATGCTATAGATCCCTATTAACAATATCTATTTAGTCTTTGGAAACTAAATACTTTCCAAATTTTCCAAAAGTCTGTTGGAATTCCAGTGAACCAATTTCCGCTCCTTCAAAGGCTGGTTTGTTTTTGTATCCCCATGAGACAGATTTTATTCAAAGATTCTAAATGAGAGGGGAAAATCCCTTAATGTGACTTTAAACATGATGCACTAGCGATGATTTGTTACAGACCGCGCAAGAGCACGGTCTGTTCTGATATGGGTTTTCAAAATGTACATGCGTTTCTGCGGGATTATCGTTTAATGTATTTTTTCATGACTTTTCCCAAAATTGATGTGATATAACTATTTAATCGGGGTTTGAAGGTATTGTTAATATTAGCGTTCGAGTTGTATAATCTCTAGATATAAATTCCCTGTATATAAAATTAACTTCAAAATGCAGTAAATATTATAATTGTCAACTTGTACTGCGTTTGTTTCGGGTTCCGTTTATTTCATGAAATAAAATACGAAAAGTCTGTGCAGTGTTGAGTGGATTCAAGGCTATTTTTGCGAATTCACACAACTAGTAATATATCCAAGTGGTCTTGAGGTGATAAGGAGAGTTGAGTCCACACATGTGCACGAAAAAGCCTTTTAAATTCGTTATCCTTCTTCGTAAAGTTGTTTCTACTAACCAATTGTGTTTGCAATAACAATTAATATATCTTAATTAAATGTGACTTCACAATTAACTCTTCATCCTGAAGCGAAGTACATATAAAATGCATATCGCCAGTATGGTCTGCTCTGAATAATAATAATAAAAAGTAGAATATAATTTTTTTTTCATATCTCCTGCGGCTTGATACCTTTGACACTTGCGTTAAGTTGATTTGTCTTTTCTTTATAGAAATTATGAGATTGATCACTGTTTGTTAAAAACGTTGTCTTCACATTTTCATTAACGATATTCACTTTCATTAATATCTTTCAACTGATTCTATACGAAAGCATATTTTGCATATGATCATTTGTTTAAACCAAGGCAGTTTAAAAACAAAGTTAGGCATATGGGTTTCAACAATCATGTTTAAAGTAAGCAATTCTATGGTCATTATAGCGATCTACTTTGCAAATAAAACCTGTCACTAAGTCGAATGCTGTCTGGATAATAATATCTAATACATCTATCAATGGTTAGACTGATCGTTACATACTGATCTTAACTATAGATTACTTCATTTACCTGATTACGATAGAAGACTAACGGTGAGAGTGACCAGTCACTAGGAATGCTTACTCATTCTAGCCACCTGATGTGTCCACGGATCCGTGTTTGCCTTACTCTCAATGGTGTATTCTTCACTGAATTTATGAGATTTTTTTCACAAATATACACAGCGCACTAGAGCAGATCAACAAAATTCGTGATTTTTTTTTCTTTCAATGCAAAGTGTTTGGTGAAGAAATAACAACTTTTTCACTTCTGAAATATATTTTTTGGTATTTGGTCGAAAGATATACATTTCATTTATCTTTTTTGACAAAGAAAAATTTAAAAAGATATATATATATATATATATATATATATATATATATATATATATAATTGCAATAATTATTTTATGCTCCATTTATATTGACCGAAGTAAGTCACACAGTTCTTTTGGTATCCAACATATGATAACATCCGACTGATGTTCTGTTCACAATAATCGTTCATATTTTTGTTCTTCAAACAGTAGATTGATCGAGAGTCATATTTTACGGTTCTGATGTACACGCCAATGGCATTCTAATATTTGATCAATGTGGACATGATAAATTCGAATTATCTGTATTAAAATGTATTGTTGTTACATGATTAAAAAATAACACATGGAATTAGAAACGTTTTCTTTTGCATGACATGTATGATAAATGTAACTGTTTTGAACATTCTCTATTGATAATAACCAAATGGATTGAAAAAAAAAGATCTAACAGAGTACTAGTTTCTGTCCTATATATAAGAACGGTAGTCATGCAAACAAATAATAAATATATGTAATACATACATTGGTACATATAAATTTAATTACGATGCACAAAATATTTCGTCATTGAACGATAAAAAAATTTGTAACATTGACATTTAATAATTTTACGTTTTAACTCATAATGAGACGTTATCAGCTGCAGGTGAAGTGCCACAAATTTAGACCTACGCTTAGCGCTCTGGGCCGTAACAGTGGGGGTTACTTGATGCACCAACCCCTGCAGTGATACGTGACCTCCGTTGTTAATGTTATGTCCGAAAGACCCGCGATTCTCAATTCTAAATGCCGAGCGTTTGACGAAAGAGAAATGACTACCTCTGTTTACGTCTTAGCCTTGACGCGACCGTGGCACGAGCCTTCCTGCTACGACGCAAATGTTCTACCACTGAGCTACCACGAATGATTTGACAATGAAGTATCCGTGCTGATCAAATACAATAAATACACATACACATACATGATCATTCTTCATGAATTAAAGAAGTAAAATCATCCAAGGTTTGTAAACGATATTAATTTTGTAATTAGCGAGCCTGTTGCTTTGTTTGTTTGTTTTGTTTGTTTTGTTTTTTTGTTTTTTTTTGTTGTTGTTTTTTTGTTGTTGTTGTTTTTTTGTTTTGGTTTTTTTTTTTTTTGTTTTTTTTTCCGTTTTTTTAATCAGATATTCCATCATCAATTGTCTGTTTGAGAATCCACCATCAGTAGTCAGTTTGTGCATCTAACGCTACAAACGCTATGAAAATGACAGTAGATGACACAAGAAGAAATGTATGAAAATGTATGAAAAATGTATCTAAAACAGACGAAATGGCCTTGTAGTTCGTACAATAAACATCCTTCTTTCCCTCTGTTTCGTCCAACTCTATTTCATTTTGGTCAATATCATCTACAGCCGTAACTGGTGAACAACGACATGTTTTAATTTTGTTAACAATCCAGACAAGGTTCCTTGAAATTGACGATCCTGGGTTTTTATCACTGTCTGTGAAATAGATGTCTGTAATAAAAATCACACTGAAGGTAATCGAAGAACTATAAGTCAAAACGACAAGCATGTAAATAGAAAATAATGAGACAGTGATACTGGATTTGGGAACATTGGAAGTAACCAGAGTAAGAAACACAGACAACGACAATAAAACGGTTACCCCAAATGATATACGTTCACCGGATTGCACTGGTATCATGTATACCCATAGATTAACAACCGCCAAAAATATTATTGGAGCGAAAATGTTCATCATGAAAAAAGAACTTCGCCGTTGCAGCTTCACGGTTATTTGAAAAACACAAGTGTACATCACTTCATCTCTAGTCGCTGTGGTATGAACTGTTAGAAGTTTCCATAGTGGGTTTTCTTCGTACTTGGAAAGTAGCACATTATTGGAGACAAAACACACTTCATTTGGAAATTCCAAAGCGACGATGTCGATATTACAGGTGTGAATATCGAAAGGGAAGTATCTGGAATTTGGTGAACAAATAGTAGAGGATCGGAAGCCAAGAATATATTTCGCACTTCCATTATAATAGTATAACACAGTCTGGCCATCACCATCGATGGCATATTTATCGAATGCATTCGGACTAAACAATTGCGGTATCCACACCTCTGACCGAGGTAAACGAACAAAGCTTATGTTATGATAAAGTACAGGTTTCCATGTCAGAATTTCATCTTTCCACGACAGATCCAAACCAATAGAAATGGACAATATTCCACCTATTTCGTCATAATTTATGATAGATTTCATAAAAATGTTTACGAAAACCTTGACAGGATTCAAGTGAGTGAAAACGGGTCTCACATCCTTTGAATAATTCGTTAGAAGTTTATCACGAAGAGATATCTGCACTTCGTAAGTGGTTTCTTCACAAACTGTTGAATGCAAGAGCAAGAAAATCAGACAGAACTTAGTAAACGAAACCATTCTACTGACTGAAATAAAGTTTTAACTTACGGTCACTTGCTTGTAAAGTATGTTAGGATGAAATATCAAATCATGGAAATAATCAGCGGAAGATAATTATCAGTCGAGGTCGCCTCTCTTCTCAATATCAATTAATTGTAATTCCGTGATAATACTGATTTTTGGCGTGACACTTTCATAATGGTAGTAACTCCAGAGGAAGCTTAGTATCTCAAAAGTAAATACTAATTCCTACCGATGTATTTACTATTAACTTTGCTTACACAATGAGTGGAAGGATTCGTGGTTTGAAATTCATTTACAAAATATGACACGCATACGAGAATCCCAGTAGTTCATACCTAAGACTGATAACGTGTGATTAAATCGATGACTTGATCCTGCTCCAAGATGTGGGACAAGGGCCGATATAATGTGAATTTGATTCAAACTTGAAAAGTAACAGCATTCTGCGCAACATTGAAAAAAAAAACCACTAATACTTCCACACTGGTCATTTCCACTAATACTTCCACACCGGTCATTTCCACTAATACTTCCACACCGGTCATTTCCACTAATACTTCCACACTGGTCATTTCCAATGAAACCCCCCGTGTGGATCCGGGATGTTAGAATAGATCCTCAGCACCCATAGCTTGTCGTAAAAGGCGTCTAAATGGGGCGGTCCTTCGGATGAGACCGTAAAATAAGAGGCCCCTGTCACAGCAGGTGATCCCTCCCTGCTCTAAGGCTATAAGCGCCGAGCATAGGCCTAAATTGTGCAGCCCTTCAATGGTGACGTCTCCATAGGAGTGCAAAATCTCTCGAGCGGGACGTAAAACAATATATAATCAATCAATCAACCCAATGAAACACATCATGTATTATTAGAAGATTAGAAATTAAGGAAAACAACCACAATATTTTAAATGTAAGGAATATTAGTTTCAAGTTAAACATTAAAGTCAAGATAAGGCGTAAATGGAAAATTATTTAAAGATACGCATAAATATTTATATTATGGAATAACCATGGGTCCGAATTGCGCTCCTTTGTTATCTTGCCTGTTTCTATATTTTTACGAGGCAGAATTTATTCAACAGATTCTATGTGAGAATAAAATAAATTCTTGCTGTGGTCTTCAACTCGACATTTAATTATATCGACGACGTTTTATCTATTAACAATAATCATGTTCCATCACATGCTTATTCGATATATCCCAGTGAACTTGAAATAAAGACTCCACAGAGTCCTTCACATCTGTTTCGTTATTATATAGATGTTGACGGCAAAGTAACAATTCAACTTTATGACAAACGGAATGACTTCAGCTTCTCTACCGTCAACTTCCCATATTTATGCAGCAAAATTCCATCATCACCTGCATATTGCGTTTATATCGCTCAACTGATTTGGTACGGAAGAGCATGTTTTGCATATGATCAGTTTTAAAATTGAGGCAGCTACTGAAAAAGAAATCGATGTTACAGGGGTTTCAACATCTCTTTTAAAGTCAGCATTTCGCAAATTCTATGATCGATTTGACGAGCTAGTTTTCCAATACACCCTGTCTTTGGGTCAAATGCTGTCTGACGTGTTTTATACGAATTGTTAAGCCGTTCTTGGCATATTAAATCTGAATACGGATTTCTCCATTTATCTCATGAAGATATAGGGCTCAAGGCGGGTGTGACCGGTCGACAGGGGATGCATACTCCTCCTAGGCGCTTGATCATACCTCTGGTATATCCAGAGGTCCATGTTTTCATGGAGTACAATTTCAACGAATTCATGACTTACGGATTTTATCAAGCGAAAATTGAATATTTAGGCTAAATCAAGAACGTACACATGGTAACTTAGAACTGATGTTTAATTAATTATTTTCGGAAATCACTGTTGCCTTTCAAGGCACAATTACAAAAAAGATCTTGATTGTGTTGATTTGGAAACTCCATATGTACAAATTAAATTCGCAACATTGGCTGATCAGCCAAGCACGTACAAGGTAGGATTACTGCAACAGAAATGTGAATTATTAGGGCATCCACCTCTCTTGTACCTATTTGGTTACCATCGATGTTTATCATACAGAAATTAAAACATTATTTAAAATTAACTTCGGATAATTACGGTCAAATTATAATCAACGTCGATTTTCAAATCTGTACTTAAAAAACAACAATTAAAATATCTTTAAATAGTTAAAACAAAGGTTGCTTAATATTTCATATGTCATATCTATTTTCGTCGCAAACGTGTACCAAAAAGTTCCTATAATCATTATATTGAAAATAAAAAGTAAGGCATTTTAGTATATGCCTGTGTAAAGTGTTAACTTTTTCATGACAAAATGACGCATAATCTAGTCATTGTAGTCTGCTATTGCTGTTGTATGAATAAGTGTCAAACCCATTGACTATATGTGTTTCTGTGTAACAAAACAGTGGTAAAATAGTTTATTCTGTGCTGAACCTGTCACACCTTTCGATGTTCAAATCTGAGTAACAAACCTTACTTTACAAGTCGCAAGCCAATAATTATTTTTAGCAAAATTTTCTACATGTAAAGCAGAGACACTTGCAAACATCTCTCCTACACTTGAATATTTCTTATTCTTAAACTGGATATTGCGATGTATTTTAGGAAATAGCCGGGAGAGTGCGCTTGGTTCTTCAGATCGAAAAAGGTATCTGTGATACTCAAGCAGTGAGTTATTTTTATTTTGGAAGATAGAGACTTGTAACTGCAGCGGTGTGTCCAAACAAATTGAATAACGTTGCAGTTATGAAACTGCATCATTCAAAAAATAATAATTTATTGCTTATATTTACATTTTAAAAACCTTTATTTTTATATGTGCACTGTTTATCTATATTTCAAAATTCTCCCCTAATCCTTTGAATTAGTACAGATTAATATAGCAGCCATAGAACAGCATATGTGATGTCATATCGTAAAAGTAAAAAGAGTGCGAAATGCTAAAAAAAAAATATAGAAATCAAATTCTCGAATTGATTTTCAAATATCATAAAATCGTCAAATTATTAACAAACTTGTGCAATCTGAACTTTGAACAATTCATATCTTTTCAATCTTGTTTAATTGTAAACAGCTTAGGTATAATCACTTTAAGGCAATGAACCGTTGCCAGGCGATCATGTAATCTCTTAATTCGAGAAGCTGAACATACAATTATTAAATGAACGATTGTTCAAAAATCCCGCATTTGGATTAATTTGTTGTGTTTTGTTGGTAATATTAACCACATTAGACGCATGATAACTCTAGGCATCGAATTTAGTTTATTTACGTTGTTTGAGACGGGAATGTACAACAAAGCTTTGTTTTCTTCTCCACATGTTGGAACGAGATGCAGACGCTATGCTCGAGAGCCTTTATACACCTAACAGACATTTGTGATTCAGTCTTTACAGTTATAAGCAGATATCATTAAAACGTTTTAATGTATTTTATTAAAGGATTAAAGAGCAAATGTTAGAGATATCACCTGAGTTTGTATTTACCATTGTTTTAATTTACATGCAGGTCTTCATCTCGAATAACAATGATGCAAACAGGTTTATTCCCACATAACGTCGTAAATTTCCCCTTCCAGATACATAGGTACTAGTATGAAGAAGTGAAGATAATAAACAAAGATCAATTTTGTAATTTCTGTGCAGAATACAAACACAGTAGGACAAACAAGAATACCTGGAAACACCAGAGGTGGGATCAGATACCTTGGAGGAGTAAGCTTCTCGTGCTCACCATATGCAGATGATGATGGAATATTGCCACATAAATAAGGGAAGCTGACGATGGAGAAATTGAAATAATCCCGTTTGTCATAAAGTTGAGTTTGCCGCTGGAATCTATTTTCAGTATATATCTAAGTACGAAGCAGAAGTGGAAGACTCTGTGGTGTCTTTTATTTCAAGTTCACTGGGATATATCGATTCGATATATGAATGAAAATGATCATTGTTAATAGACAAAATGTCGTCGATATATCTAAATGTCCAATTGAAAGCCACAGCAAGAGATTTGTTCTTCTCATATAGAAGTTTTTGAATGAATTCTGCTTCATAAGAATATAAAAATAGGTCAGCTAACAAAGGAGCACAATTCGTGCCCATGGGAATTCCAACAGACTGTTGGAAGACCTGATCACCAACGACTACATAAATATTGTGAATGAGGAACTCTACAATATTTTTAGTATCAACTTCAGAGTACTTATGCGTGGAGTCGGAGTGATGTTTAACAAAATTATTTTGGGATGACCAATCACTAAATATGAATATTTCCTTTTACCGTTTTTGTTCACGAAGCAACTGTCTATGATATGAAATAGTCTAGTCTTTATCTTATCGTGAGGTATGGTCGTATAAAGTGTTGCAAAATCATACGTTTTAATGTTGTGAAATTGAGAAAACGTTTTGTGATTTCAAATTCACTAAAATTTCTTTAGAAATTTAAAGAACCCACATTTGATTTACACCACTTCTTGCTTATGTTGTGGCACAGTACGTTTGAATTTTCTCCTTCACAGCAATTAATATTTTCGTAAGGAGCAAAGACAGGGGCTTGGTAGAACATTACTGGATCCAGCAATGTATCTTTGTAAGGGTTTTTGTGGGGTTTGGGTATCCAGTATAGATACGGTAACTCATATTCATCCGCTTCCGTGACTGAGCTATTAAATGTATTTAAAACTAAAGCATGATTTTCAAGAATTCCATCTTTTGAAAGGGCAGTTGGAGTATAGGTGCGATTAATAAATGTGGAATTAATGCCAAGTTCGTTTAGAATGCAGTTGTAATAATTAGTCTTACAAACAAATACAATATTTTTGCCAGTTTTGTCAGTTTTGATTTACTAAACACAGAAGGATAGATGTCACGGATATTTGTTTTGATGTATCTAATTATTTGGGAGACATATGCACCAGATGTTGGTCATAATGGAATATTCCTATATAAATATGAGAGGTCGATATGGAAAAATTCTAGTCATCCCGTTTGTCAAAGTTGATTCGATAGTTTGCCGTTAACATTTATGCACCATAAAATATCCAAAAAATTAAGCAGATGTGGAGAACTGTGTGGTGCTTTTATTTCGAGTTCATTGAGATATATAGAATCGACAATGAGTATTACTAGCAGTCGATATGTCTAAATGTAGAGTTGAAGGCCAATTCAAGATTATTTTTTTTTCTTCTCATGTAGGTTTTGAATACATTCTGCCTTATAAGAATATAAACACAGGTCAGCTAATATAAAAGCTCAATTCGTGCCCATGGGAATTTCCAACAGATTGTTGGAAGACCTGATCACCAAAGACTACGTAGATACGGTCAATGAGAAACTCCAGCATCTTTTCAATATCAGAGTACTAGTGCGTAGGATCAGGGTGGCGTATAACAAGGTAATTTTTTGGATGATGGATCACAAGATATATTTCCGTGTTTTATTTTTATTGAAGAAACGGTTGACGTAGAACAACCAATATAGATACTGTAATACGACAGTAAGTGTTTACTATCAAATATACTCTATACATGTACCATATTCTTCCATTGTATGTCAACATGCATTAAGTACTCTGTGGCAAGTGTCCTGGGGTCATTTCAAACCCTATTTCATAATTGTTGAAATTTATTAGTAGTTAAAACAACTGAGGTGATAACCCCTAAACCATATGCATTCCTGTGGCACATATCACGATGCATTGAGTATTCTGATTAGTAAATGCCTAGAGGCTATCGCAACCCCCATCTTTCTTTTCTTTTTTTTTTTTTGATTGTTCAAATATCTTTAAAATGGTTGAAATTCCAACCCCTAAAAATACATTCTTGTTGGACATGCACTGAACACCAGGTCTGTGTTCGTTGTTTATCACCCATATCCCCCATGACCTGAACCCTGGCCCAGGGACCATGAATTTCAACAATTTGTCATTCCCTAATTACTTTTTATATACATTTTCATTATATGACCATATTGGCCCTGCTCATGGGACTGAAATTATGACCCAGAAGATATGAATTTCACACGTTAGATAGAAAGCTTTATTGGCGTCATAATGGTGCATTTAATTTACTAAAATATACTGGACAAAAAAAGTTAAGGATCATGATTTCAGAATTATTTTATTCATAACAAAACCAAATAAATTATGTTAAATATATACTTAAAATGTTCAACGACAATCGAACAATACATTTTAAACCTGTTTTTACAAATTCATCAATACGTTAAACAGCCAGAGTAACCATTGTCAGGTAACCCCCCAAAACAGTTTGAAAATCGGTATGAGCAACAATAACAAATTTCATTACAAATGATTGAATCTTTATAAAGGCAATATCAATAGGGTGTATGTCCACCCTGAGCCTGTATAACGGCACGACAACGCCTCTGCATACTTCTGATGAGCGTGTGGAACGTAATTTGTGGCAACCTTGTCCATTCCTGCTGTAAAGCTAACATAAGCTCCTGGCGGTTTGTGGGAAGTACAGGGCGTCTGGAAACAGCTTGCTGCAACATGTCCCAGGCATGTTCTATTGGATTTAAATCCGGAGAACAACTCGGCCAATCCATACGTTCAATCGTCTCTGTAGCAAGGTAGTCTGTCACTATACGAACTCTGTGGGGACGAGCATTATCATCCATTAACACAAAGTCGTTGCCTATAGCTCCCGCATAAGGTCTCACAATTGGATGCAGTATCTCGTCCCTGTAAATTGCACCGGTAAGATTGCCATTAATCACGTGCAAGTCAGTACATCCACCAATACTGATTCCGGCCCAAATCATCACAGAGCCACCTACAAAACGATCATGCTCTGCTACACAGCAATCAGCGTACCGCCCTCCACGCAAGCGCCATACACGCCTACGACCGTCATGAAAGTCCACGCAGAACCGTGACTCGTCTGTGAAAAGAACAGGCGTCCAATGACACAGTTGCCAGTTTATGTGATTTTGAGTCCAACTGAGTCGTGCTACACGATGTCTTCTCCTCAAAATGGGACGAACAGCAGGTTGATGAGCCCGAAGGTTAGCAGCATGTAGTCTCTGTCTTAGAGTTTGTGGTGTTATGCGCACCCCACCTGCTGCATGAAAGTCAGTATTGAGTTGGACAGCACTCTGAAACCTGTGTCTACGAGCCATAAGTGACATATAGCGATCCTGGCGAGTGGTTGTGGACCTTGGACGACCTGATCTCGGTCTCTCAGAAACATTACCTGTCTGCCTAAAACGATTCCACAACCTTGAAATCACACTTTGGGACACATTAAAATGTCTAGAGACAGTTCTCTGGACTTGGCCAGCTTGAAGCATACCTACTGCCTGACCAGCTTCCAGAGCAGTTAAATGGCGCCTCGTGGCTCAATAATTATTCACCCAAGAGTCGATTAGAGCAATAAATACCCACAATAAAATGAAAATCACAATTTTTCACTTTCAATATAGACGTTGGCACACTTTGATTTTGACCCCTTGCTTGTGTTTGGGCGAAAAAATCGTGCACTTATGACGTCAATATGAAACCAGGTAAATCTGTTGTGTTAAGGACACATTGGAGAAACTATACATGTTAAAATTTGTCAAAATAATTATTTGGTTAATAAAAATTTTTGAGGTCAAAATTATGATCCTTAACTTTCTTTGTCCAGTATATATACAGTAGTAAAGATTTTCTACTATTTAATACATTTTCACTATATGGTCAAATTGGACCCACCCTAGGGCCTGTACTCCTGACCCAGGGGTCATGAATTTCACTATTTTGATAGAGGGCTCCATAGACATCATAACCACGTATTTAGTTTTTCTCCCACTCGTGGGAGTAGAGAAGAGTTTTGAAAATATTGTCCTTGTAGCATATTTGGCCCTACCCATGATGCCCCAGGAATGGTAAGGCCACAAATGTCACAATTTATATTCCTCTTGTCCTAGAGATGCTTCACACCACAAAATTGGCCTTGTAGTTTTCAAGAAGAAGTTAAAAATGCAAAATCGTTACCGGACGACGCGCGGCAGACGAAAACCAACGGCAATAGTTTACCCGGGCGATTCAGATGACCTAAAAAATTCCGAAAACTTATTGCACATCTACATTACACCAACAAATATCTACCAAACGATTATTTGAATACAGCATAAAATGTAAGAGTAGTTCTGGGAACCAGGGTTTCAGTCGAAATTAAACAGGGGGGGGGGGATGAAAATGAAAATGAAAATTCCAAAACCTACATCTACAGGATACTATCAATCATCTTCCAAATTATGACTTGGCAACGTCATAGATTGTAAGTTCTGGGTCTGGGAAACAGGGTCTTTTAAAACAAAAAACCTCGTTTTGACCCCCATTTGGGCCACAGGATGAAAATGAAAATTTTGGAACCTTATTGCATATCTGCAGGACACATCCTTAAACATGGTTTTACAGCGTAAAATGTAAAAGGAGTTCTGGGAACCAGGTTTTTGTAGAAAAAGTTGTTTTTTACTCCCATTTCGCCCCCACCCCCTACCAGTGTAAAATTGAAAGTTTCAATACATTATTGCACATCACATTACAAAGGAGGAATTGGTTACTGCTTAAAATAAAAGAGGAGGAGTTCGAGAAAGAAGGTATGACAGATCGACGGCCCAGGGTAATAAACACATACTCAAACTTTCGCACTATTATGCCTGATGAATATACAAACAACAGTAGTATCTATATATTCTCCAGTAGCATTTGTCTGATTCAGACCTATCCCTGGTAATATACGTATAAAGATACAAGAACTTTTAGTAAAATTGAAATCACGAAACTTTCCTTAAAGCAACACCAAAACGGACGACTTTTCAACACTTTAAACGATCATTCCATATGAAAAATTAAAGACTAATCTTTTTAACATCATATACAGCTTATTATTCAACAAAAATGAAAAAAAGAAAATAGTTGTATCTTATGATCAGTGATACAAAATATCGCTTTTTAACCACCACTCTGATTTTACGCACAAGTATTCTACAGCTGATATTAAAAAGAGTTCATCGTAGTCTTTTGTGATCAGGCCTTACAACAGTCTGTTGGAATTTCCATAGACAGGAATTGTGTTCCTTTATTACATGTAGCTGACCTGTTTAATATTCTTGCGAGGAATAAATTTATTCAAAACCTTCTACATCAGAAGAAAACAAAATCTACTGAATTGGCCTTCAGCTCGGCATTTGGGTATATCGGCGGAATTTTATCTACTAATTTTTCAGTCATATGTCATGCTGTCTGATGTGTTTCAAACCAATTGTTAGACCGCTCTTTACACACGGCGTATGTAATCAGTCGACAGGGGATGATTACTCCTCCTAGACACCTGATCCCTCCTCTGGTATGTCTAGGGGGTCCGTTTATGTCCTACTCTTGATTTTCTATTCTTTATCGGAATTGTGTCATTGATCACTGTTCGTTATATTCTACATTTTACCAGGCTATGGGATTTTATTTTAGGCGGGTTACAAGAGCTACAAAGTAAGGGCAATAAACCTAGATTATGGTATATTTTATTTGTCCAGGTTGGTTGTACGGGTTTAAGTCAATATTTTATACTGGTTATGAAGGTTAACATAATCATATCAAGCAGTGCGTAAGTAATAGAATCGACTGCCTCAGGAATGTGTTTAAAAAGGTGAAAACGAACAGCGATTAATGTCATAAATCCTAGAAAGAATACAAAATTGAAAGCAGAACGATTACTCCATAGTAAAAATCAGTATAATAGATGTAAATATTACGATATCAAACACGTTAACGCTGTTCAAACAAGGCGCAGATAATTCATTAATATGCTTCCTTTCGATAAAGCACTCTTAATCATTGTCTTCAGCTAAAGAGAGGAAATGTGGATTTTAGTATTCGAAAGATGTCACCCCGTGAGGACCCGGGTTAGAATAGGTTCTCAGTACCCCTTGCTTGTCGTAAGAGGCGACTAAATGGGGTGGTTATTCGGATGAGACCGCAAAAACTGAGGCCCCGTGTCACAGCAAGTGTGGCACGATGAAGATCCCTCCTTGCTCAAAGGCCCTGAGCGCCGAGCATAGGCCTAAATTTTGCAGCCCTTCACCGGCAATGGTGACGTCTCCATATGAGTGAAAAATTCTCGAGCGGGACGTTAAACAATGTATAATCAATATAATCGAAAGATGTCATATCTCCTCAGGTGAAAGTCTTTGCACCTCAGTACGTTGTGAAGTGACGTTATAAACAATTTGTGTTACATGTGCCGGATGTGTAACTTGAGTCAGGTGAGTGTGAGAGGACACGCTGAACTTGCGCCCTTTGAACCGTGCGTACATATAAGGGCATCTCCGCTCCATAGCTCTTTTAAAGAAGTCCCGGATCTAAAAATAGAAATAACCATTCAGTTTGGATGTACAAATATCGGGTTCAGCAGACTGAAACAAAACATACGCATTTTTAATAACGGAGCTTCTATATTAAAGATGTAGCATTTGTCCAGGAACGTATGGATTACATTGAGTCTGTAAAGAAGATTCCGACATCTGTTACTAAAACATACATGGTTAGCCGAGTACCAAAAAAAAAAAAATTAGTCCCATGGTTTCCAACGTACCACAAAACACGAAAATATACCTCCAAGGACAGTTTGTTGCTAATACTTCTTTCATCATCTTTTTCTTTTCTTTTCTTTTAATTTTGTCTTTTTTTTAATTTTATAAAACGTTTTTTGTGATTAAATTGTAATAACTAAAACATTACTACTTCAACGGTTGCAAATTATTACAGAGCCCCATCCCATTTTACAATAGAGGGAGTAAAGATTTACTATAACATTTGATATACCACGTGACTATTTGTTCTTCTAACTGCACACAGTGATCCAAGTGGGGTCTTCTAACCATTTTCACATTGGGTCAATAGTCCGTAGAATTGGAAAAATTGACGCGTAAAATGTTAAATGAACAAGTATTTGATGCATTTTAATTAGTGAGATAACCACATCATCAATGTGCAGGATGAAAAGTTTTACAACTGTATGTTAGTTTGTTGTAACAAAATATTTCTAGAAGTGCAATTTTATTAAACAAATGTGGTGCGATAAATCCACAACGAAGGGAACGGATCGGAGAGACTCAATCCAATGAATCATATGATTCAATTGCCAACGGGAAGTACAATTCCTGACGTACAACTCATATTATTATAGTCCCGTGGGGAACCGGGTTATAATAAGTCCTAAGTACCCCATGTTTGTCGTAAGAGGTGACCAAATGTGGTAGTCCTTCAGATGAGAACGCAAACATTGAGGCCACGTGTCAAAGTAGGTGTGGCACGATTAAGATATCTCCCTGCCCAAAGGCTATGATTGCCGAACACAGGCCTATATTTTGCACCCTTCACATGTCATGATGACGTCTCCAAGTAAGTGAAATATTCTCGAGCAGGACGTTAAATAATATACAACCAACCAACCTATTAACAACGATTTCTAATCGGTGTAGATGATTCATACTAACGTTGTACAGTATCACAAAAGGTGAAGGTAACAGTGATCAGTCTCATAAATCCTATAAAGAATACGAAATTGATTGTTATGCCAATATGGACGCCTGGACATACCAGAGGTGGGATAAGGTGCCTAGGACACGTATCCCCCTTTTACCAGTCACATCCGCCGTGAGCCCTATATCTTGATTAGCTAAACAGTGTAATTCATAGTCAAATCGGTATGTAAAGAACGATCTACCAATCGGTATGAAACATGTCAGTCGGCACTCAACCTAATTACAGGTTGCATTTGTAAATTTGATTATTATAACGACCATAATATATAATAATAATTAGCGAAATGCTGGCTTTGAATAAGATATCTCTGGTATGTCCAGGTGTCCGTGTTCGCCCATCTCTCTGATTTGTATTTGTTATAGTAGTTACGAGATTGAATACTGTTAGTTGTCTTCACCTTTACATCGACAAACTGGTGCAGTGATTGGGATGCACGGTACAAGTACCCAGGTTATAAAGTACAACAGACTTCGTTAGTCGATTTACTTTTTAAGTCGAAAGTAATTGCATTTGTATTTGTTAATGGCTTAATATTTTTTATAGAATTTATGAAATTGATCACTATTGGTTATGGGTTGACTTTTTATTGGTGATGTATACCAGGTCAATTCCACCAAGACAGTAAGCTTGTTTGAAAAGTTTTACTCGATCAGGTACATATTTGGTTCAGTTGTTACTCCAGATAGGAAGGCTTCTTGGACATAAGCCATATCTTCTGAAAATTTTAATTCATACCAGTAATATTTTTTTTCTTTCATTGAAAATGAATCTCGGCCCTTTAAAACTAAAAACATTTGAAAAAATATATATGTACCTGTTTGCTGCAAATCACCCACAGAATAGATACAAGGGCACCCTGGAAAAAAGTCGTTTGCATTCATATAATGAAATTTATTTAAAGAATTAAAAAAAATTAACACTTTGGTGTGTAACCTACATTGCTATGACTGTTCTCAAATAATACAAAAAAATTACCCAAGAAATTAAATAAATTAGAGTATCATGAGATATAATTAATAATTCACACCAGGGAAGGGTAATTGCAAAATATGCTTGGTGCATTTCATGCATTATAACGAGGACAATTGGTGTTTGTGGTGTCCCCTGTATACTATATTTAACCAAAATACAATAGTTTTCTATGTAGCAAAACAATTTCATACGTCCAACATCTATAATATTTTGACTTTTAATAGCAAAATATTGATATCACTGTGAATCATAATGACATTATGCTAGTTTTGATTTCAAAAACTCTATATTGATCATCTTTATTTTTTGATTAATATTGATCTTCAGACCTCCATTGTCCCAATATTTGATCATGATATTTAACATTATATTCCATATACATATGAGGACAATAAAGAATTCAGACGTTGTCATGGGAAAAATGAATAACAAAGAGCTTGCTTGTCGTAAGAGGCAACTAAATGGGACGTTCCTTTCGGATGACACCGCAAAAACCAAGGTCCCGTGTCACAGCAGGTGTGGCACGATAAAGATCCCTCCCTGCTCAAAGGCCCTGAGCGCCGAGCATAGGCCTACATTTTGCAGCCCTTCACCGGCAATGGTAATGTCTCCATATGAGTGAAATATTCTCAAGTGGGACGTTAAACAATATACAATCAATCAATCAAAGCCATACAAGCTGTAACGGATAATAAATAAATTGATAAATAAAAGACCAAATATAATAACATATTTGATTGATCACATATAATTTCATAGAATAAGGGTGCATCTGAAGCAATAAAGCCGTCAAATCAGCAAAAACTGCCGATTCATGATTCACTGTCATCCAGATAGTAATTCCTTCTCTTAATCTCCGATGTGCACTAACCTCGCAAGTCGCCAGTTCGGAAAAATGCGAAAGAGAGGTGCTGCGCAGATGTCAGATTTGTAAACAATTTAATTTACCAAAATATAGCAAATTTATTAATAAAATTTCATTTGAGTGGCATATTTGCATAATTCAATTACTTTCTTACACTTATAATACTTAAAGTCATTCATGACACGTTGTAATATTTTAAATCAAACGAAATGTGTAGTTAGTCACGTCAGTCTCCGTCTTTGTATGACCTCGGTTTCAGTGCAACTCGATTATGTTCGGCAATCATCGTTCTCATGTTCCTGTATAAGATGCAATGGCGATTATACGAAACGCTCATTGTAGGTATGCTCTCAAACAAAATTCCCTTGTTTATTTTGTAGACTTTCTCTAAAGGTCTTGAGGATTTTATAAGTTATACCTATAGGTGTGAATTGGTGCATAATTCTGTAGTTGAAAAATACCGTCAGTTACAGCTTGTATTGCTTTAAATCTTCGTCTTTTCAATCACAAATCATGCGTTTTAATCTTCACTACAGTTTTTGTTATACAACGATGTTTCTTACTGCGTAAGGGGCCTCCGTGGCCGAGTGGTTAGAGCATCGGGCTCAAAATCACAAAGCCTCTCACCTCTGTCGGCGCGTGTTCGAATCTCGGCCGCGGCGTTATGTGAGCACGTTTGCCAGTTTACTTGCGGAAGGTCGGTGGTCTCTACCCAGGTACATTGTATCTGGGTTCTCTCCTCCACCAACAAAAAACTGGACGCCACCAGATAACTGAAAAATTGTTGAGTGTGGCGGAAAGCAATAAATAATCAATCAATCTTACTGCGTATGCAATAATTGGGTATTCAGTCTGAGAATCGAACGGACACCAAAGAAGTCCGGGCACTGCAATTGATTTTCTGGGGGTTTTTTTCTCTTAAGTTTAAAATATTAAAATATTTTGAAAACATTGGCTATCACATGTGACGGATGACAATAGCTATAGGTATCCAGAATGAATCAGGCTACTTAATATCACTTTTTCAGAAAACATTGCAATAAAATCATTCCCCTCCCAAGAATTCGCTAGACTGTTAGTAAAAGATTTAAATCATAATGTTGGGAGCCAAACTGAAATCCTCCCGAGACCATGAAGCAGAAAAGAACACCAAACATCATTGCTCTATTCGGTATACTTGTGAAATTGATATTCAAAATAAAAAAAATCAAAATATATTACCTGCAACCCCTCCACTATTCTGATTACTACAAAGGACCATGTTCCCTCAAATATATGGAGGACCCAGGCTAACACGAAGTGTGAACCGAACAGTGGAACAAGGAAAATCAGGGAACGAAGAGGTTTTCTGGAAATCAAACTAGTATTCAATAAGTATTGAAATATTAATCTATTTTCTTTCTTGTCATTATATGCATGAAATAGTGAAGATAAAGAACAAAGATCAGTCCAAAAATTACAAAATGAAGAGTGGAACAAACACGGACCCCTGGGCACACCAGAGACTGTACTTCAGATGTGCTATAGATGAAGTGATGAGGATATTGACTGTACACAAATCATGCAGCAGAAACATTCGATTTCAAAGTTAGAGTAATCTTATTACATGTACATACGGTAGAACAGAGTGAGAGGCATGGGGTGTTCTCGTGTTCCTGCTTTTCGTTACAATCGTTACTTCTATCATTATCAGGAAAACCGTGTTACACTGAAAAGATGTGGAATATATTCAAATCATCCCAATTTTTTTCAAATGGAGTTACGTTATAAATGCATACATAAATATGAATGATATATCATTTACTCTGTCAAACCGCTTGCCATGAGTCTCGTGGATGTTTTGATTCTTTACTTAATAAGCTTACGATAAATTGCATTCTACGTTGGGGGCCTCTGTGGCCGAGTGGTTAGAGCATTGCCCTCAAGATCACATGGCCTCTCACCTCTAGTCGGCGCGGGTTCGATTCTCGCTCTCGCCGATATATTTGAAAAAGTTTTGCCAGTTTACTTTCGGAAGGTCGGTGGTCTCTTCCCGGGTACAATGTATCTGGGTTCTCTCCTCCACCAATAAAAAACTGGACGCCACCAGATAACTGAAAAATTGTTGAGTATGTCGGAAAACATCAATCAATCAAGCAAGCAAGCATTCTACGTTGATGTAGTACATTGCAAATCAAACTATTTTAAGACAGGTGTGAGGAGAAGACGTATTAAAACACAGGGCGAATTTTATAGTTTTAATCAGTCTTGATAATTCGGTGTGTAAATTTTAATTAATCTGAGATGTCGAATGATTGACACTTTTAAAAACTAAGAAAACAAAATTATAAATTTACTCACCAAAACAGGAATTATATTTGGTCCAATTATTATAAATTCTAACTCTAGGACTGAATAAATCCAGCACCTGTAAGCAAAACAAAGCAAGACAAATATCCGAAGGTGTCATGATGGTTACACAAATCCAACTTCTCTTACTGAGAAAGCGAGTCACTGTATTTACAAGGACCCGTATTACAGAGCATTAGAGTCAGTTGTCAATGCAAATTTATCAAATATTCTGGCTATGGTTTTCTCCAGACACCTGTATGGAGACGCTTGCGTATTAATGTGAGAAGTTCTTTAACAGATTCTTACTCCGTATTTCTGTGTAAAAACACAGTTGTCTCAGATGTCATGACTAGATGTTTAAACTGTACCAACGTGATACTGAACAGGTTGAATATTCACAATCTCTACGGTTACACCGTACACAATTCAGCTGATATCAGAAATGCTCACTTGAGCAAGATAATGATTGACATACATGTTGGTTGTGACAGAAATATACCTCTCCCACCTTAGGAGTGTTCAGGGATCTAGTTTTCCCTGTTCGCCGTTTGGTATTATTGATAGGATTTATGAAACTGATCACTGTTCGTTATGTTAACTCTTTGACGTGAACTAATTACTATTCATAGAAATGAATAATGTATACATACTTGTAATCGTAGCGATTGATAGCTGTCCTCAACGAAGCATACACCGCTGTTGGAATAAGTGGAATTCCTGTACAAATAAAACAACTCTATAATGTATACAATAAAATGAGGTAAATTGACATTCGATTTATTTGTGTATTTCACTTACTTTGCAAACATTTAAATCATTGACTTTTTTGATGTTCATATTAAAGATTTTATGCGTTTTCTATATAATTGTTGTTTTTAATAATCTACCCACTATGATGTTGAGTTGTGTTCAATGGATGTGTTTTCTGTATGAATTGATTTGAAGAAGAGCCTGGTTCATGTACATTAAATCGTGAGGGTCCTTTTGCCAAAATTATGCTACCAAAGTATACACTGTAATATTTAGCACTTGAACAGTTTCATGACACGAAATGCGTCGGCTTGATGAAAACAAATATAAAAAATTACACCAACTTTTAAGGTGTGACAGACTGAATCTTTTGTAAAATTGAATGATTTTAGTTCAATGAACTGATTATAGCTTACCCCATCCTATGAAATATAGCCACAATAGACTTATTTCTTTCTTAAAACTGGAGAGGAGCGGCATGAGAATACTAAGTCCTTCAACAAACATCCAGAAATAGGTGGTGGATCTTAAATATCTCTGTGAAGTATGTAGTACCTTGCACAATGGCTGTAAAAGTTTAAAAAGTAAATCTAGTCAATATACGACACAGCAAATGTCAGAGTTAGCTAACTTTTGTATTACTGATGTGTGTGTGTGTGTGTGTGTGTGTGTGTGTGTGTGTGTGTGTGTGTGTGATTATAACAATATCAACTTTCATTACTATGTTGATTCGATATATCAGAGCAAACTAAAAGACACCACAGAGTATTCCACATATGCTTCACGTTTGAACAGATGTTAACTGCAAACAGACAACTCTTTATGACAAACGATATTACTTAAGCTTCTCTATAGGTAAATTCCTATATCTATATAGCAATATTCCATTATTACCTGCATATGATGTTTAAGTCTCTTAATTGATCCGATACACGTGACCATGCTCTGCCTATGATAAATTTTTTAACCGAACCAGGCTCCTGATATATAGATTGATGGTAAAGGAGTATTCATAATGTTTAAAGTCAGCATTTCGCCAATTCTATGGTCGTTTTAATGATCTATTTGCAAATACCTGCTGTCATGATTTAATGTTGGTAACTTGTCTTACTTTCAATTTTCATTAATTAATTCAGTGGAATATAAAAAGAAGATAATTTAACAATCAAAATTACACACAGAAGGCAACTCATCTCCATCTTAAGATTCATTTTATTATAGTGAAAAATTGAAGATAACATACAGTAATCAGTCTCATAAATCCTATAAAGAATAAAAATGTACAGATATCAAGAATGTACACAGGATGGTGTGCGGTACTGTACTTTTCCATATAAGGATATAATCCTGTAGGAATCCGGGTTAGAACAGGTCCTCAGTACCCCTTGCTTGTCGTAAGAGACAAAAAAGAGACATAAGAGACCTCAAAAACCGAGGCCCCGTGTCACAGCAGTTGTGGCACGATACCCTGCTCAAAGGCTGTAAACGCCAAGCATAGGCCCAAATTTTGCAGCCCTTCACCGACAAAGGGACGTCTCCATATGAGTGTAAAATTCTTGAGAGGGACGTTAAACAATAAACATCCATCCATATAAGGATATACAAAGTTAAAACAGTGTGATAAAGAACTGAAATACACTTATTGGTACCATTTTCTAACCCCAAAATCGTATTTCAAAAAAGTATACAATTTATTGTTAAAATGTTTGAAATTCTACCTACGGTACCATATCCCAGTGCAGTCAACATTACAAGGTCAATATGAGGCACATTTCATATTTCTGAAACATAATCGATTTCTTCAAAACGACTATTTTCTCAATTATCATACTTGATAAAAATATTCTTACTTTTCAGAATTACTGTATTTTGTGTTAGTGTCCGTCTGGGATGCATGCAGCATCGGCGTGCATTCACTGATTTAATGTTTAAACTGATTATATCCTTTCAATACTTTAGATCCTTTTCTTCACGAGACATTATTTTTGCGTGGGTACAATTATAAAAAGGTGAAGATAACGGAAAGTGATCTATCTCATAATTCCTATACAAAATTAAAAGTAAGAGAAAGCAAACAAGGACCCCAGAGGTGGAATCAGGTGTCTAGAAGCATACCCTGTCACCGGTCACAGCTACCGCGAAACCTATGAAAAGGCTATTGTAACTAACAGTATTCAATCTCTTAATTCCTATAGAAAATACAAATCAGAGAGATGGGCAAACACGGACCTCTGGACATACCAGAGATGGGATCAGGTGCCTAGGAGGAGTAAGCATCACCTGTCGACCGATCAAACCCACCGTGAGCCCTACATTACTATATTGTATCAGGTATCTTGATCAGGTAAACGAAGTAATCCGCAGTCAAAATCAATGAGAAAAGAACGACCTAAGAATTGGTATGAAATACGTCAGACTGCATTTGACCCAATGACAGGTTGTATAGATGTAATGATATATCAATCAATGAGACATAACTTTGGGAAATCATCATTTATTGTTTAATCCTCTATGTGTAAGAGTTTATAAGAGTTTATTTTTTGCTAATGGTAGCTCTCATGAAACTATGCGTAAAAAATGTTCTCAAGAATAAAATGTGATTTACAGAAAATAAATGGAGCACGCCAATGCACTCATATTTCTTACAAACGTAAATTCTTAACGAATTTCTTATTCTAAAGATATTGCAAACATTAACTGGTTTTATGACATAAAAAAGAATGCCTTTCATCAAATGCAACTAATGACAATGCTTTTAACTGGAGTGAATTGGAATGGGTACCTAATGTTGATGTTTACTAGTACGAAGAAGATTTGGAAACGTACCGAATTCACTTTAACATTTTGCAATATACATCTGTTATAATCAAATAGAAATTCGCCATCCCTGAATTTGGTCGAATTTCCTGTTCAAAGCTATTAGGGATTGACCACTCAACTTCACTTCCCAATGAAATTTATAAAAATCGGTTGTTGTTGTTGTTGTTGTTGTTGTTGATTTTTTATAAATTTGTTTGTTTGTTTGTTTGTTTTATTTATAGTCGCCTGAGCAATTTTTCAGCTATCCGGCGACTGTTTTTTTATAAATAAATTTTGGTGACCATGGTATGATTACAGTGGAGTCCACATAGGACCGATGCTGAATGACAACAGATTCACGAAAAGTATAATTCAGCCCTGTTTATTTGCAAGTTTTTTTGGAGATATTAGGTTGTGTAGAAATTCAATTTGTACAGACGAAATTTCAAACTATCCATAGAAATTTAGAGGTGGCAGAGTTTTGCAAAACTTTTGATTTTCTTATATTCAAGAATATCAAACATCCAATATTCATACATTCCAAATCCACGAAAACCCTAACAGGCTGTACTTATAATCAATAAATATTCAATAATGTCCAAAATTATCAGGAGTATGGCAACACAAAAACAGAATGGCAGTCGACATGATGATTGAAGGGTCCTTTACCTGTAATAAACGGACCTAAAATTCAGGAAAATATATAGCGCTGATTAATACCATTGCAAACACATCAAAAAAAACCACTACACTGGATTCGTACAGGTAGTAACAGCAACAAATACTCTAGTCTATAAATTGCATTCAACTACCAGTATCTAAAGCTGATTCCCGTGGGGATCCGGGTTATTAGAATAGATCCTCAGTACCACTTGCTTGTCGTTAGAGGTGACTACATGGAACAGTCCTTCAGATGAGACCGCAGAAACCGGGACCCCGTGTCACAGCAGGTGTGGCACGTTAAAGATCCCTTCCTGCTCAAAGACCATAAGCGTCGAGCATTGGCCTGAGTTTTGCAGCCCTTCACCGTCAATGGTGACGTCTAACAAAATTCTCGAAAGGGACGTTAAACAATATATAACCAATCAATCTAAAACTGATATTCAGTTATACAAGAGCAAATATTACCGAATTCAGATTTATTTGGCTGGCTTCTTTGTGCAGTTTAGTTATGTGTTCTTTAGCGATTATCTCGTCCCAGAGCAAAGTTACGGTGCTTACAAGTATCAGAGATATTAGAAAATGCTGATGAATCCGAAACATTCGCCGGGTTCTTTCCGAGGATTCAGTGTTTCCGGAAAACCTGAAAAATAGAGATTGAAATTTTAGGCAGGATAGTGGATTACAAGTACAATCTACTCCACTTGTTTTGAAGTCCATTTTATTGAACTGTCTGTTATATTGAAGTAAAAATCCCAATAACACCATTGATTGTTTAACATCGGTTACTAATCACATGGGGCCCGGGTCAGAATAGGTCCTCAGTACCCCTTGCTAGTCGTAAGAGGCGACTAAATGGGACGATCCCTCGGATGAGACCGCAAAAACCGAAACCTCGTGTCAAAGCAGGTGTGGTACAATAAAGATCCCCCCTTGCTAAAAGGCCATAAGCGCCTAGCATAGTCCTAAATTTTGCAGCCCTTCACCGGCAATGGCGACGTCTTCATATTAGTGAAAGATTCTCAAGATGTTAAACAATATACAACCAACCAACATCGGTTACATTGAACGTTGGGTATAAGGTATAATGAACAATTGAGGTCGTTCCCTGAATTTCAATATATCCGGAGTAAACTGTATTTTGTTTGCCCCTCCTCTTCTGTCTATAATTGCATCCTTTTACAGATACATGTACGTAACCTTTAGGTGTGTTTCCATGCTGTAAAATTATTAAAAGTGCGTCAAGATATCGAGTGTAATGTTAATAAAATTGATATTTAGTGCCATAAAAATTACCCATTTATCATCTTACTTGAAAAAGGTCAGGATTGCTAGAGATGGGAGTGTAAATGCCAGACTTATGAGATGTGTTATCAGTGTAACTAATATCTCCAATTCCAGGGAGTCTTTTCCGATTACCTGTAAATAATTAATTAGCTGATCTTTAATATAGCCGTTGTCCTGGTCATACAACTCAGAGTCACAGCTCCCGTGACTACAATTTATTTTAAATACGGCTGAACAACTTGTTTGACGATGAAAAGTAACGGAAGTATCCGTTTTGTTATGATTTGCCATCTTGACTATGTCGACATTGACAAATCCCTGATATACCATATCGAAATAATGGATTACACCACGACCAAACTTTCAAGGCATTTAAGTACAAAACTGATAAAGGCCTCATATATTTTGTAGAACTGTGTGTTTAATACTCAAAAACCATATTACAATGTGCTAGCCAGTATCAAAATCTATGAAAAGTATGAAATAAGCTATAGACTAGTATTTCAGTTTTCTTCGTCAAACGAGAGTGGTCGGCAATAGTTAAAGACTGTTAGACTGATTCACAGTGATGCAACTGCGCACCACTGTGTGGTTATTGTCAATGTTGAACATACTTAGAATTCTAAGTCAGTATAAGGGGGCCTCCGTGGCCGAGTGGTTAGAGCATCGGGCTCAAAATCACAAAGCCTCTCACATCTGTCGGCGCGTATTCGAATCTCGGCCTCGGCGTTATGTGAGCAAGTTTGCCAGTTTACTTGCGGAAGATCGGTGGTCTCTTCTCAGGTACATTGTATCTGGGTTCTCTCCTCCACCAACAAAAACTGGACGCTTACAGGTAACTGAAAAATTGTTGAGTGCGGCGGAAAGCAATAAATAATCAATCAATCAATCTAAGACAGTATCACTACATTCCAATCACTGCTGACATTGCACAACTGGAATAGACGTCTTACCCCTTTCTCCTTTTTGCAAACAGAGTAAGCGCTTAGTGTCCCATTCTGTACGACGTGTTCTCGCCATTCGCCATTTGGTAAGCACTCTACTGAGAATGTCTCTGAAATCAAGTCAATCCGATAATGTGTTCAAACAAACTATCTAATGACATAACTGCATATGAATTTCAGAAATTTCAATTTAGAGAACGATTTCATGGACTACTTCGGGTATACAGGCCTAATTTAAAAAAAAAAAAAAGGAAATTTACTACAGTGCACAGAATAATGTAACTGGTTGATATGAAGAGCTCTTGTATGATTTTCAAAACAGGTTAAAATTTTATATTGTAGTAATTTGACCACATTTTATGTATCGGCCTGGCTAGTTCAGTGATTAGATTACGTAACTACTAATGGAAGGTACGATGCCCTATTTTTGTTTTAAATTGTCTCTTTTCTACAGAAATGTTCACTTATAATACATCAGAGCTAAATTGACATTGTTACCTGAAACTATCAAAATTTATAACCGCCATGTAATGACGTCATACGGAAGCCACATATTTGTCAATGTTATGATACAAAATGTTTTCATGTAAACACACAAAATTGTGTTTAAAGGGTTATTAATTCTTTTCCTCTGTGTAGGACAGATTTTAAAGATTTCAAAAACAAAGCATCACCTCCTGTCTTAACATACCCGATCAGTCCTGTGAAGACATTTCTGTGTATTGGCTAACTTAAATGAGGTTTTACCAGGGATTCTAAATTTACCCATTCATTCACAGCATATCTCAATAAAACATGCCCAGGGCTGTTAAATGCTACACTATGTTTACAAAAACCTCCCCTTTCTAACTTTGAATATCTCAACCATTGATATTTGTCTAACAAAGAACCGTGAAGGCGTCTTTCATTACCGACACCTTGGATGTCTGAAAGGGAAAAACAAACGAGGAACAATGTTCCAACTGCTTTTCATCGAGAATCCGTTTTTAGTGATCATCAATATTTGATTTGTAGCAATCACGATCGAATGTATTCGGTGGTGTAAAGGTTGGTGTATTTTGTGGTGGTATGCCATCTTCGATATTGTCTGGCGTGCAGACGTTTCAGTGGTGTCACCTTGACAAACAAAAGGCTCGTTTAATACTGACGTAACAATGAACTGCTAT
>JAMZEH010000038.1:5928778-5931278 GCA_024699665.1 Ostrea denselamellosa
AGTTATTATTATTATTATTATCATTATTATTATTTGCATTTCTCCATTGAAATTTTCACACATGTAATATAAAATAAATTAGTGTACAACAATGGATTTTTTTTTTCATTTCATATGTACATTCACCACTTATTCACATACTCATATTCATACACAAAGTTAAACTTTGGCTTCAAAATATACTTAAGAATTCTTTCGAAAAATAAAATGGAAAGCCCTTGTTAACTTCAGAACATCAAACCAATACTTGCCCATATAACTCAGTAGATGGGTTGGAATCCCAGTAATTGATAGAAATTTCACGCTCTGTAACATTGGCTAATTAACCGAGGAATTCCACTTTATCAAAGAATGTAAATCTCTCTCTATCCACTTTACGGAAAGGAGTTTTGGCTCATACATACTGTCATGTACGAAATGTACTGAAGAGACTTAATGACAACATCAAACTTTACAACACTAAAAAAAATCCTATGCATATAAAATCCAGAACTTAGTAACCTGTTCTCTCTAACTTGTTTATAATTAAAATTCCCAATTCTCTTTGTATGCATTTGTGCCCTCCACCTCTATATTGTGCTAATGAATATGCATATATTAGTTATATAATAGTACCCTTGGCCGTATTGCATAAATACTAATTCATATATTCGTGTACTTCATGTAATGTTGTATCAATGGTTTGAGTGAATAAATGAATTGATGGAGGCGGTTAAAATACTCTTAGTGATATATTTAATCCTGCTTTTCAAAAACAAAAAATGGGAGACGAACCCGCAAAAAAACTCATTAATAAATTGATAGAGCTAATCACTTAAATTATAAAAGTGACGGGAGAATAAATTTTACACTGTAGCTTGCTTGGAATTGAGTTCTTGTGGCATCGTAGGTATGTCATGTAAAGTGATGCTGAAAAGATTGTCTTCCAGTTCAAATACATAAAAATAAACTAACGATGTTTTACAAATCAGCTAAATTTTCAGCCAAAACAGTAGACTTTTAAAAAAAAATAATAACAAGGAAAAGGCTTAAGGTTTAAGATTAAATCTAAGAACACGTTGATGCACAGGCTGAGGAGAAATCCTGCAACTGCAGTCAAATTATGTGTAGGTCTGATTCCCAAATGTCTGGCACACACCGCGACTACAACTGTCTCCACTAATTAAACTTAACCAACCAGCTCACTAAGCATCCTTAAAGGGACATGGATACGATTTGAGAGGAATATTTTCTAAATTCATTTTCAAAATTTTTACAATGGTTAGTTAAAGTATTTCTAATAGTCAGCAAAAATCTAAATGTCAGTTGTCGAGTTACAAGAGATATACAGAGCTCACAATTCTTAGTTTTGTAAACAAGGCTCGTGTCATTTTTTTTTATTTTTATTTATTTATTGTGTGTGTTTTGTTTACATATGTTAAATATACCAGTAAACGTTTTGTTTAAAACAGCTTTTACAATTTAGAAGTCAATTCTGAACACAATAAAACAGTTTCTAGTGTCTTTCACATCTCATATTTTCGATTTAGCAATCTATATGTAAACAAAACCATGGCACGAGCCTTGCTTACATAACAAAGAATTTTGAGCTCAGTATCTCTCTTGTAACTCAACGACTGACATTCAAAATTTTGTTTACCATTAGAAATATCTTTGTTTAGCATTGTAAACATTAAAACTGGGAAGATGAAAATTTTCAGTTTAAATCGTGTTCATGCCCCTTTAAATATCTCAGACCATTTTTATAAAAATTCAAAATGAAACTTACTATTCTACATATATGTTCAACTTTTAAAATGATATACATTGTAAAGCTTAGAAAATCTCAGTCAGGTAGACATAGTGCATGGAGATGCATTAATCATTTCACGGTATATATAACGCTATACAAACACATGTACAAGTCTGATTACATCCGGGTGACTTAAATTTACCTGATTCACTTGCAGGAATGTAGTAGGACGGACAAGGTAAGTCTAATATGGTTCCACTAGGAGTGGCGTCAAAGCACGACACTCCGTCCCAGGTAACGCTACATTGGGATTCAGTGTCGGATCCCGAGGTGTTGACAGACTTTTGTTTTTTGCAGCAGTCTCTGGCTGCTCGGGAACACGACACCCAACGCTGACAGTCGTCTGCCGTCAATCCAGTACAAATCATTGCGACATTCGTGGCATTGTCAATATCAGGCACTAGGGGGTAACCCGCCGGGAAAACTCCACTAGCACTATTTGACACAAACCTGTAATGACTTGAATTGAATACAGGATCCCATAGTACTGTCGATTCATCACCGAAATGCATCTCCAGGAGCCGATGACAGAACAGAGTAGTTGTTATGTTGTATATAAACTCAATCCCATAAACACACGGGGGCAGCATTATCCATCCGTTATTCTAAACAGTACAAACCTGATCATACAGTTTGATCGTGCTTTCGCATTGGGAGAAGAAAATGTGCTATTTGTGAGAGCACACATCTTATGTTATAACATTTCAT